>JAVDPK010002584.1:136814-149148 GCA_034780415.1 Cichlasoma orientale
GTGAGCGCTTTTCAGTAGTGTATGTGAGAGCATTTCAGTAGTGTGTGTGAGAGCATTTCAGTAGTGTATGTGAGAGCGTTTCAGTAGTGTGTGTGAGCGCTTTTCAGTAGTGTACGTGAGAGCGTTTCAGTAATAATGTCCCTTACGGCCCCTCATACAGCAGAGTGTTGGCAACTAGGTGCTTCAGCGCTCTGCAACCCTGCTCTGTAACTTTACGTGGTCTGCCACTTTGAGTTGCTGTTGTTCCTAAACACTTCCACTTTGCAATAATATCACTTACACCTGATGATGGAATATCTAGGATGGGAGAAGTTTTACAAAATGACGGAATGTGAAGCATGTTCAGTGTATGCAAAAATGAGGAACAAAAAAAGGAGAAAACAAAAAAAAACCAAAACAATAAAAAGAAACTCTAAAATTTAATTTGTGCATCTGTTAATCTTATTTTTAACCCTTTTACACCTTGCAAGATAGGGCGTGTCTGAATGTTATGGTATCAATAGACACTTTGCAGAATTCAAATGTTTAGTCTGTGTATCAAACCCCCCATGTGAAAAAGTGACAAAAACTAATTTATTTGGTTTCCCAACAATTCAAAAACAAAACTTACACTTAAATTAATTTGGGAATCATCCAAATTGCATTACTGTAGGTATTATTGAGGTTTAACAACCATGTGATTACCAATTAACACTCTGCAGAATTCACCCTTTTAGTCTGTGAAAATGTGACAAAAAAAATGATTGACTTGATTCCCCAGCAACAAACCTTGACAAGCAGTTTTAGCAATTTTTGGTACCCTTAATGAAAAATTAACTGTCATGTCAGGTATGTTAATTTTATTTATACACAAAGTTTTTACCCTTTTGTGAAAAACCGTTCAAAACATTACAATTGGTCGTTCGATGCAGGCGGAAGGATAAAAGCCTCTAAAACACCACAAATTCTGACATGTATTTGCACCCAGAATAGCTTCTCAATTGCAGTAGAAACAGCAAGGTTATGAAAGGCTGCTTTCCAGGTGGTAAAGGATTATGTTCGACTGCTCAAGCATTAATTTTCACTTGTACTGGTATGTCTTTATTTTAGTGTGAAAACACATGCAAAGACAGCTGCACTTTTTTCTTATAACCTTTACTCTGTCTTTCCAGGGAAGAGGCTATGATGTCGACATACTTTGAAACAGTAGAGGACCTACTGGCATCTTTTGGGCCTGCCCGTGACTGCTCAAAAGATAATGGTGGCTGCAAAAAGAATTTCAAGTGTGTGTCTGATCGACAGTTAGACTCATCAGGCTGCATGGTAAGCAGATGGCAGCAGACTTGCACTACACTAGTTATGCTAGAATTAAACCTGTAGTGAACCTGCATTTATGCTTTGCATGCAAACATTAAGCCTTTTCATTTTCCATATGTTTCATATATAACTGTGATATCTCCTGCACGTTCTGGGAGCATGACTCAAGAAAATGTGGCAAACTATATACATCTGCCTTCAAACTACCAATGAAATAATAACTAAAATGGAAAATAAACACCACAACAAAGACTACATGATTTAGGATCTTTAAATAATGACCATCCATATAGTTACATCACTTGGCTTATGTGATGTTTCCAAGTAATATAAAGAAAACACGGAATTTATGAGAGACTAACAACATAAGGGGTATCAGTTCACTGTAATCACAACCACAACTGGACCAACCAAGAGCTGGCCCTGTAAGTATTTGCGCTTTGCTTTTTTAAAGCCCTTTTGCGTGTTACTGTTATGCATTTTATGAATGTATATTGAATGAATTTATTGGTGGAGCCCTTTTCCACTCACAAGCCTTAGTTGGATTTTAGAGGTACTATCATAAATTGCAGTGCAAAAGTGAATTTCTTGTGGAATACTGACAAGAACAGGGTAATGCTTCCAGTGCCAGGTTTTAGACAGAAAGGGGTGGACCCGAGTTTTAAAGTAATTAAATTGATGAGCCATCTCAATTGCTGGAGGATGGTGTTGTGAGTCATTAAGAGCTTGGATGGGGCTATAAATCGACAGGTCTTTTTGGTTGTTTGTGTCGACTAGAGGCAAACACTATAGAGCAACTTTATTGTTTTCCTTTCTTCTTCCTCATCTTCCAGCTGAAAGAAAGATACAGTTGCTTCTACTCTAAAAAAAAAAATTCTGTTTACAGTATTCATTAAAACCTTGTTAGTGACACTTTTACTGCATTTATTATACACTGATTACACAACCTGCAGTCATTTCGTCTGGCACTGATTACAAATGATGAATGACAAATGAACTGATTCATGACACTGTCATTAAGGAGCAATGTACACCATGGCTGACAGACTTCACCAAGGCACAAGCATACTTTAGTACTTTAATGAACATGTTTCTACATAAATCAAGTTATTCTTCCTGCCCCCTTGGACAGTTTCTCCCTACAATTTACCACTAATTCCGTTACTGTGACAATTAATCCATATTAATAAACCACCTCCACCCTTGCCATTAGTAGCTGATGCTGCTTTCATGGCAACTGTAGATTGTGTATGCACATACACTAGACATGGTCAAGATGACCTGCTGGAGTTCAAACCAAGCATCTGAATGGGGAAGAAAGGTGATTTAAGTGACTTTGAGCATGGCGTGGTTGTTAGTATTCCAGAAACTGCTGATCTACTGGGATTTTCTGGCACAACCATCTCTTGAATTTGCAGGGAATGGTCTGAAAAAAAATCCTTTTAGTGGCAGTTCTGTAGACAAAAATGGCTTGTTGATGCCAGAGGTCAGAGGGGAATGGCCAGAAGGCTTGAAGCTGATAGGAAGGCAACAGTAACTCAAAAAATAACTAGTTTTAACCAAGTTATGCAGAAGAATGTCTCGTCTGAATACCTATTACTGACTCCTGTCAGCTAAGGCCTCAGTCACACAGGCCTAGAGACCAGTCAGCAACCCCCTGGCAACCCGCAGATGCTAGAAAACAAATGTGAAATGTGTATTTCCTGACTGGTTGGCAAGTAGTTGCTGGCTGTCGTTGGGTGAAATCTGTTGCAAAGAGTGTGCTTCACCAAGAACCTCTGTGTAAATGCGTTGGTCGCTGCAGTCACACATAGTTTGCATGGGAGATGCTGACGTGTTGCAAAGACTTGCTAACTAACCACCAGGAGGCAGTGAACCTTGAAAAAGTGTGAAACAGTGTGAAATTCAAGTCACAGCTCTGCATAATTTATTCCATGACTTTTTGTGTTTTTACCTTTATTCTCGAACTGGATAATTTGTTTTGGATTAGTTGGATTTATTCTTTTGCTCTTGGGGGCTGTGAGTTTAGATGAAAATGGACAGAATTCAATAATCTCCAAATAACAAGATGATTTATTTGTGATAAAAATTCTATTGTGAGCAGATAATTTCTCCTCTCTGCTGTCTAATTCAAGCATATTTTTTCCCCCTCTGGACATCAATTAAGGGGATAGTCGGCTTGAGAACACTTCCTTTCAACGCGCATTTTCAGAAACTATATTTAAAAAAAAAATAAGCTGAAATAATTCACAACAGTCTGACGCCTCTGTGTGCCACTGATTAATACTCAGACAAAAACACTGACAAAACCTTCAAAGATTAACTCAGACAATCACAGACACAGCGGTATTATTTGCTTCTCTTACTTCTTGGATTGGTGTTATTTTAACCACCCTTGTCAGAATGGGTGCTAACACAGAGCACCAACATGTCACACGGAAGGCTTAAAACCCATTTTCAGAGCCAGTCCCTTAAGGCTGTCTGCTTCTCTTAAGACAGCTAAAATGCATTTGCAATGAATTAAATTCTAGTCAGCCCCACTATGAAAGTTCTGGAGCTATCACTTATTCCATTTTGACTGTGTTGACTTTCTACATATTCCTAGAAACACAGTATGTCACTTGCTTCCTTTTCTGTCATTTGGCTTATTAATCAAATTCAATCCTGCTCAGATCAGAGCCATTTCTTTATTGCATGCTGTATTTGTTGTAAGTAAAAAAAAAAAAAAAGAGAGAGAGACAAAAGTGGGGGGAAATTCATTTATTCTGCTTGGTTAAGTCATTGTTCAGTTAAATAGGAATGCAAATTACACGTGTGCAACATAACCAAGGATCAAACTGATCAAGAGGAAACAAGACAGTAGTGAAATAATGCCACGTTCATAAAAGATTTTTGATAAAAGATGTTCTATCAAAACTGCTGATAAAAAAAGGCAAACTGCTAATTGGTCATTTTCAAACTGTAAATTTGAGCTCTGATGCATACAGTGCTTTCCGTACTGTTGTTCTGTGCAGCACATTGTCGTATTCTGCTACAGTATCTGTCCTTCCAATGGTAATGCTCACAGGCTGAACAGATGGAGGGACATTAGTGGCATATTTTTCCTGAGATAATGTCTCTTTTGGGACATCTCTGGTTAAGTTACTTGGGTGTAGTGTTGGCGAAGATATTTTCTTTCTTTTTCTTTTTTTTTTCCGCTCCAAGCAGCAATCAATCTATACTTTCATTTTGGCCTGTGTTATTTAGAGAAGACAGATATTGTTGTCTCCATTGTAATTTTGACTTTTTTACTGCCCCCCTGAACGCAAGAGTTTATTAAAAGATGTGGCACACTCGAAAAGTCAAGAATTAAATGATGACTTGTCACCGTGGACCCAGATTTCTGCTCGGCTGCCTCTGGTTTGCATCAAAAGTGAACAGGGAGGATAAAAGGCATCTTCACCCAAACACAACACTTGTGAAAACCCTCATCTCGCTACCAAAAATCCCACGTAGGCTCCTAGACATCTGTGTTCCTTACAAAATGAAGATCATGTCCTCCACTGTTGTACTGAGTGCAGCTTATTTTACCTCATTACAACTGCATTTCAGTGCATCATGGTATAAAGCATTCAGTTCAGTCTGTTTTAGATATATTTACATGCATGTCCCTGTCATGATTTATTAACTATTGTATTTTTATGCTTGCACATTTACACACCATATCACAAATGTACTATATAAAAAGGGATCAGCTCGAGTTTTTAATAAAAAACAAAGGTAAGGTTCTAAGTACTCTGTACATCTAATGCACATGCTGTTAACTACCTCAGCAGGCACTGCAGCCAAGTGACATAAAACAATGGTGTCAGTAACAGAGACTTACTTTTGGAGCATTTTTTTTTCACTTTTTGTAAAAAAAAGAATGTAATATTCATGTTAATTTAGATGAGTGATTGCACTGAAATGCTGAAAAATCTGAACAGGTCACACAATGCTAGTTTTCCAAATGTCAGATTTTGTCAGCAGTTTCAAATCTAAAGGTGTATGTTCACAGAAATCACAGGCACCTACAGTATACCAAGCAGTAAGTCGTGAAAAGGACACTATCTGAGCTATCCCTTTTATACTCACTAAGGAATGTATTGCATCTTGCAAGTTTGTTTGCTCTTAGGGCAATAAAACTGCGTAGCCTAATTTAACACATTTAAGCAGTAGAAGAGCTGCAGGGCATGCATCACTGCCATCTCTAAAGCAGATTAGGTTGTCAAATATGCTTTTAAATTATTAGATTTTTCCCCCCGCCTGTCATTGTGATTTAAAGCTGTGCTGTTTTTTGTTTGTTTGTTTGTTTGTTTGTTTGTTTTTTTACTTTTCTTGTCCTGTGAAAGACTCAATACACATCTTTTAAAAATAGTTTTTTATTGTCCTCAGCTATTCACGCGGCCTCTTCTTTCTCCAAAATATCTGATGGCTACTAAATACAAACATCTAGCATCTTAATTTTGACAAGATCATTATGAAAAAGAGTTCTAAATAGATTATACTCAGTTCCTGATTTAGGCTGAAGCACTAATGGGTGACTGGGGAAATGACTTGCATTCATTTAGAATGTTAATTTGGAGGGGTGATCTATGTGCAGTATATAATGTGTAGAGAGATCTATTACATGTACATGTAGAGCTATATGCACACTTATGTCACTCATTTTCTTTTACTTTCTTCAGGCCTGCTTACCCTGCACTTTTACTCCACGAGGGATTATCAGGAGTGAAATACCATTAGTCCCATTCTTAATGTTGTCATGAAATTCTCACTTAAATAGCCCCCAGAGTACACACATATGCTACCCTTGGTGTTTTACATTGATTTCAAGTGTCTGCACTCAGGGACAAGAAAGATATGAAGGTAGATGACTAATATAAAAGCCTCAAATCCATCAAATTTTAAGCAAGCAGGCGAAGCCTTTAAAAGACTGCAAATTTGTAAATGCATTCCTTTAAATATTTCATATATTGAATAATATGTAAATGGCGTAAGATGCCAGATTCCTTGTTTTATATTATCCATTTTTAATTAGTGATCAGCTGTCAAGATGATTTACTATACTGACAAAATTAAAGTCAAAAGGTTTATGTCTAAAAGTATCAAAGGTTTCGGTACTGGCTTGCTCTGGGTGTGCTGCCGTCACGGAATCAGTTCAGAAGAACTGAGTGGAATTCATTTATCTCAAATACAAATTGTTCCGCTCCCCAGCCCTTGTGTCTTTGGAGAGTTGTCCAAGCAGAAAGAGCAAGTAGCTCATGGGCTGCACTAATGGCTAACCTTAAGAACTTTCATTCAACCACAGAGTGCTGCATGACAATTCTGAATTACAGATAGCTATTCCCACAGCTCTGTTCTAGTGTGATGAATGGCTCCAATCTTGTCTGAGACCAGAGTGCTCTTCTACTGAATGCTGAACATATGGGTTTTTGTGTAGAACACACATGAACAATGCATAATGTATATTTTTCTTCATTGTTTTTTGGTTGTGGCTCTCTCAGGAGATCAACAAATATAATTGAATAATGTATTTAGTAAAATCTGAAAATGTCTCTGGCAGCATAAACAAAAATTAAAACAAAAACAAAGCAAAAAAAAGTCAGTGTATCCATATTGTATTCATTTCATTTTCATATCGACACCGCATAATATATATGGCATAATCTTTAAATTATAAGAAATCCAATTAGGATTTTAAACATCTCATAACTGGAAGCAAACAACCTCGACCCTTACTAAGAGGTCACTACAGGTGGGTGATGATAGTGTAGGACTGTAAACTGTAAATTGTGCTCTTGCACCTCAGAGAATTTTTGAGCAAAACTAATGCCTTCGCATGCAATCCAACAATCACTGACTTTTCACCTCTCCTTTGACTAAGCTTAATGCAAGACAGGTTATTTTCCATACCTACCTTAGCAATTGTTAGTGTGTAACACTGCCAAGAGAAAACACATCCTTGAGGCCTTAAGAGCTTGAAAAAGGAGGTCACTGGACTTCTTTCAATTTTTTAAAGATGTTTCACTTCTCATGTAAGAGGCTTCTTCAGTTCTAAAACCAAAAGGTGGAGAGTCCCAGGTATTTAAACCCTAGAGGGGCTTGTCCCCTTCAGAGGTCATCAATGACCACCACTGTTAATCATGTGCATTATCACATGAGCCAAGGTGTGGAGAAAAAAAAGCGTGGGTCATTACCAGCAGGGGTTTTGAGTAAAATCACTGTGAGACCATGCCTCACCCTATCATGTGACCTGTTGAGGTTCCCTAAAGTAAGTACTTTTTCTTATTCTTCCCATTCATCTGACTCCTCAGGACTTGTCTTACTCTCTGCAGTTATTTGGCGGTTTCAGCTTTCCTAGCAGCCTCTTCTTGGTTCCCATCTGCCTGTGCGAGTCCAAGGTGCTTACAGCTATCCTCAATGTCTGCAATGTTGCCTTCTGGTAGTGCAATCCCCTCGGTTCTGACTACCTTCCCTCTCTTTGTTACCATCCAACTCCACTTCTACAGTCCAAATGGCATTCCGATGTTGTTGCTGTAGATCCTAGTGATGTGGATCAGTAAATCTATGCCTCATTCATTGCTGGCATACAGCTAATATCCATGTAGAGGAGGTGGCTAATGTTTGTTCCATTCTGTAGCTGGTATCCATCGCCCGTCTTATTAATGATCTGAGAGAGGGTTCAGCAGTGGGGACAGATCATCTCCTTGGTAAATCCCACACTTGATGATGACGTGCAGTTGGATTGAAGTTGGCCTTTAGTGCTGTTTTCCGCATCCCCATTTAATTCCTGAAGGCTCTTAGGCTCCTGTTGATTTCGTACAGTTCTAGGCATTCCAGGATCTGTGTGTGAGGCATGTTAAAAGAAAGGTTTTACGGCCTTTAACTACTGGATCTTGCACTAGTGCAACAGCAGCAGCATGTCAGACCAAAGCAAAGGGCATGTCTGCAAGACACACTTTTCCATACTTTCTGTGAGATTCACCTACTTACTCACTTACTCTGTCACTTCATGTCAGCAAAGGTACAAAAAAATGCGAAAACTCTCTGACACTTGTTGCCGCCCCCACTCGTTGCTCAATTTCCTTTTGCCTGTGTTTTCACCACATTCCACCAAAAATCTGCAAAGCTTGTGACTTTGTGGTGACTTGCAAAAGCAGCAAATGATGGTGATATGTTGCATTTGATCCATGATAATAGATTTACTCACTTTCTTGACAGCCTCTTGATGCAAGCAATTCTTTAGAAATGCGTCTCTCCTGCAGTGCTGATGGAAAACTAGAGCCAGTCCAAATGCAGAACATCGTCTCAGCATTTGTGAATGGGGGAAGGAAACATTTTTTTTGCAGTCCTCCAAGTGTGACACCTGGTTATCCTATTTACAAAGGGCAAGTCTCCCTCTGAAAAATAAAAAGACATGTTGTTAGGTTTGTGTTTCTATGTTGGTCATGGGTGTGGATGTCAGTGAATGTGACCGTCACCGTTGGTGCACTGGAACTTTCTCCCAAAAATGGCTGTGATAAGAGGGGTGGCTCAGAGGTTGAGCACGTGGCGTGGCGGTGCAAGTTCGAGTCCCAGCCTGTCGCTATTTTCCATGTGTCTTCCCCTCTATCTATACTCCCGATTTCCTGTCACTCTCCACCATTAATAAAGCTGCTGTGGCCCAAAAAAAAAAAAAACACACACACACACACTGGGTAAAATAAATATTGAACACATCACCAATTTTCCAAGTAAATATATTTCTAAAGGTGCTATTGAAATGGAATTACGATCAGATGTCAGTAACAACCCATTCAATCCACACATGCAAAGAAATGTCCATAAATTAAGTTGCACTAGTCGCATGCATTGCTCAGGTGTGATGTTGGCCCCTTCTTCCACACAAACTCTTCAATTCCCAAAGGTTCCTCGGGCTCCTTTTATGAACTCTGAGCTTTAGTTCCTTCCGTAGATTTTCAGTTGTATGTTCCCACCTCCAAATCTCACTGTTGTGTTTTGGGGGGTGATATGCCTTTTGACCTCCAAATATGGTGTGTATCTTGGCATCCAGTGAGTTTAAATTTGGTCTCATCTGACCAGTTTTGCAACAACAAAGGTACAGAGCTCTTGCAAGAGCTCACGGGTTTTACCCATGATGAGATGTTTCTTATGTGACACCTTGGTAATGAGACACCTTTTTATAGGGTATCATGTCGGACTGAACCAGCTGATATTAACTTTGCACTAAGTGGCAGGATTTCTAATTACTGATAGATTCCAGCTGGTGTCATGATTTTCCATGCTTTTTTGCACTTTCCTTTCTTCATGTGTTACTTTTTCCCTGTGTCATTATCACACATAACTTAATTTATGGACCTCTATGGTTTGATTTCTTTGCATGTGTGGATTGGATAGGTTGTTACCAACATCTGGTGAGAATTTCATGTCAATAGCACCTTTAGAAATAAAATTAGTGACATGTTCAATACGTTTTGTTTTTTTTTTTAACCGCTGTATTTCCCCTTAAATCCTATACATTTGAAAGCATTAAATGAAATGGCCCGAGTGTTTTAGATCTATTAGACAGTTAATGAACTCTCCCATTAGACTTCATGCATTTCCAAACATCTCTTACATTATTTGTCTTCATCTCATTTCTAACTTGATTTATCTCCTAATGTCCTATATTGCTTAAGATTTGTTTATAACAACCACATAATTTGTATAATGTGCCAGAAGACTTACGCCAAAGGAAAATCTAATTTCTGATCTCAGGCACCTTTCAAAACAATATTGATACTTATGCTCAGTTTTTTTGGACTAAAGGTGGATTTGAAACAGACATTCTGAGCTAAGGAGGAAAATAAGATGGTTATTAAATGGTTCTACTATACTATCCTTTATTTTGACAAATGCTAATGTGCCGGATAAGCAAAGTTATTCATAACTGTTTTTCCTTAAAAGGTCCAATTCTACTGGATTTAATGAGATGGATAATCTCATTGGCAATCTTAACAATGATGGTTAACCGTTATCTCCAGGAGGCAGAAATGCTAACTGTTATAGTCCTGGACAACAATATACACCACCTCTCTGTTCTTTTTTGTCTTATATGGTGACCAGAACTGAGCTGCCTTTGGGTGTGAGCCCCTGCCTATGTCAGTCATGTTTAATAAATAGCAACACAGTTTTCACTTCAACTTCTGTACAACTGTGTCTGCAGGCATGTGACTAATAATCAATGAATCTTCCTTCAGCACTTCTCTTTGTGCTTTCAAACCTATAAAAAAAAAGAATTCTCAGAGAAATAATAAACTCTATTAACTTTCTGAACTTTGATAAACATTTACTCTAATTGATATATATTTTTTAAACGTATTTACTTGTTAGAAGTAATACACCACAACAGACATTTTAGCTATTTGTCATTGTACGCCTACAGTACAAATAATCCTACACTGGCACACAAAACTTGAGGAGTCTAGATGAGTCAGAGTAGTCGTCAGTACCAATACTAACAAGGAAGAAATTACTGCAACACTCACAACTCCAAGGAAAATGTTGGCTGGCAAAGCCAACACATTTTCAGCATGTGGCTCACATCTGAAAGTGTAAATTGACCACAGCTGAAACCTGTCAAATATTCAAAGATGAGATTTTTTTATTTTTTTTTCTGCCTGTAAACTATTTATAGTGTCTGAGACACTATATGCATCCTTCTGTCCTGATGGAAACTCATGTGAGATGGTAATTATGTTGTTGTTGTTTTCCAGCATCTAATGTCACACTTAGTAAGAAAACATTATACAACATTTCTGGCAATGACTCATTACTAACTTGTGAAAGTCAGATCTTGGGTAGTGAAATGTACATAAAGCGCACAGGCTTATGGTTCCTGTTTCTCGCTACGCAGAGGAATGATTTCCTTTCTGTTGTCATTTAGTAAAACAAATTCAAAGATTAGTGTAGTGCACTGCGGTAGTGTTGGATGTGGCCTTCCTGACATAGTTATAAAAAAATAGATAAATCAATTGTGCCAGTGATGTGTGCCAGGGTTGATTAATGTATTACCAAATGAACTGGAAAACAAAACAAAAAACAAGGAGTGGTGCCGCACACAACAAATGTTGAACATTGATCGTTGGCCGTCTCACAGACATGTCACAGAGATAACACATAGGTACTATTGTCCATGCCATAATTTTCCAATGTTTAAAAAGTTGGCAGGTGGGCAGTAATAGGGGAAGTGAGTGATCGGATTGATAGTCAAAAGTTGTGTCTCATATTTGCATACCATATCCCAATCAAATGTTACATGTCCATGGATAATAATGATATGCTTCTTACTGCAACAAATAGGGGTGATGTGTCTTTTTTCAGCTGAGATATGGCCAAAAATATCGATTACATGGAGTTTCCTGTCTTAAATTCAAGTAGCCTGCAAATCCAAGATCTGGATTGAATCCAGGTGACGCTCGGTTTGGCGCTAGTTCTTAGCCCTCCACAACCGTGTAACAAATATAGGATTTTTAAAATTTTGCCCTGTGTGGAGTCTAGGGTATAATTGGCTGAATTTTGGCTGCTTTTGATTCTACCTTTTATATTTCACTTTAAAAACTGTTTACCTTGCCTTGTTTGGTATCATTTTTTTTTTCAGCATAGCCTCACATGTGTGACTGTACAGTTATTTTTGTTTTCTTTTTTGCATACTATATTAACACATGGGACCTTTTTTTCTTAATTTAATTTTAAGTCTGGCAATGCCTCGGGCATTTTTTAATACAACTATTTATAGAACAATTAGGTGTCACAATAAGATGTGCGACTCCAAAAAAAAAAACAGTTCTTGTCCACCACAAGACAGAGGGACACATCACAGGCCTGACAGCTGTGTCACTCCTCCTGTGTTACACCTGGAGACAGTGTTTACATCTGAGTCTGCCTTTCCTGTTTTTTTAGCTAGCATCTGCCTTGTGTTTAGTGTGTTGACTACACCACACACTAAACACACTACACTACACACAAATTATACAGT
>JAVDPK010002584.1:153092-184119 GCA_034780415.1 Cichlasoma orientale
GAAATAACCAGTAAGTCACAGATAGATAGATAGATAGATAGATAGATAGATAGATAGATAGATAGATAGATAGATAGCATACACAGTATAATACATATACAGCATAGTCTATGTAAACAATCATAAGATGTGATCAAAAACTTGCATGAATCTGCCCAAACAATTCAAATACCATATCCGATATTCATTCTGTGAATCTCACCTTTGAGATCTTGTTCACAGCATCTATCCCAGCTACTATTTTTAGACCACTCAGTGGAAGTCCTGTTCTGTTCCCTTGGCACTTGTGCCAGAGTGTTATGGAGGTACTGTGTCAAAACAGTGAACCTTTAACCTGATTTCCATGTTGTGGAAGAAGTCACAGGGAGGCAAGTCTGATGAGTAAGTCAAGATGCTGTTGGTGTTGCCAAAAACATCCCAGTCTTGTCAGTGTGCTCAGTTCCAGCACAAGGTGGCACATGCCAAAGTTCTCTGCGTGATACAAAATGTAGGTATGCATTGACAGTCTGATACTGGGGGATTTGTTGGTAGTGCACAACCTTGTGAATGTTGAAAACAAAGACATGGCCATGCTCCTGGTACCACTCTGGACATGGCATCCTGTAAACTAGACTCTTTAACTAAAAACTTTTTTAAACTCCTGCATCACGGGTGGAGGCCCTGCACTCATCACTGACAATGATCCTCCATATGATGATCAGATCATTTTATAAGAGATGGTGATATCTGCTGTCTAGAACAGTCCAGAGATGCATGAGCAGATAGTCTTGCAGGGGAAAACAGGTCAAATTTCAATTATGTGTAGTTTTTGTTTGGGTCAGTTCCCAGAACTTTTTGATTACACCTTATTATTATTATATATTATAATACTAAGGTTTCCATTTGTTTGCAGAGTGCTTGGATTTGTCAGTGCCAGCCTTCAAAAATTGCATTAAAGTTTAAGCTGAATCTTCACTGCCAAAATTGACCATCTAACTAAGTCTCACAATCTTATATTCAACCAAAAAGTATTTTTGATCCTGTTTTGAGAGTGATATACTAAGCAAGAGCTGAATGTGTAAGATAATTAAACTTGTCTAAAGTCTAACTTTTGTCTAAAGACTAGATATTTTGTCCTGTTTCAAGAAATCTTACCAAGTGTAATTATCTTACTGCACTGGCAGATTATTTCACTTGATTAAAGTCTGAATCTTTCCAAATTAAGTTTTTTTCCCCCTAATATTTAGACAGGTAATTTTTTTTTTTGCAGTGTTGGACCATGCTTACCGTATTTACTGCAGCTTTAACCACATCTTGTGGCTCATAGTAGTTGATAGAAGATTAACAAATTTTAAATAGAAATGTGATTATGGTGGAAGAATGGCAAACACAGGACTTTCACCCATGAGATTTCTGCCATAAAGACCTGATGATAAATTTATCCAATATGAGATTTATTTACTCAATTCAATGACAAAAATGTTATAAGTCAAGTAAAGTTAGAATGGTATTCCTGGGGCATTATTAAATATAATCTTGTTCCAAACATGGCAGATCTAAATCAGGACTACAAACAGAAACCAGAAATAAAGGACTCCTGTCAGTGTGTTGCTAGCTTTAGGGATGTCCTTCCTATTTTTCTTTAAATAGCTGAATTATTTGAGGGTATTTATACTTCAAGTTGAGTTACTATGTTTGGCTGACCATTTTGGAACAAACTAATCTGATCATACCGCTGAAAGTTGCTTAATTTGTGGGATCAGTGCAGCAATAACTGAAAGCATGACTCGGTGCATTTACTGACTTTTTGGTGGAAACTTAAAACAGAAGCTTACAGAAGCATGAAGGATGTCCTCATTCTTCTTGAACTGTGTCTGGTCTACTTCTCTCATTACCCAAGAACATTTGGTCCCCTTATACTGTGGGCAAACATGAAAGTTGCGGCAGTGTCCAACTACCATGATATTCTGTTTAATTTCATGAATTTGTTTTAGTAAATCAAGATCAATAATAAATGGACAGTGTTTGTTTTTTTAAATGTCTTATGAAATGAACAGATTAAATTGATAAAGTCATCTGAAATGTTTTATTCTGTTCTGTAATTTATGCAAACTGCTGGTGCATAGAAAAGGAAACGGATACCTTTATGCCAAAGAAAGAAACTGTTCCACCAGGCCTGAGTACTGCAAACAGCAGTTGACATCTCCTTCCCACTGAAGTGAAGAGACCTGCGCAATTGCACGAGTCTAGTGGCCAGCCCCATCTAACAGCAGTGTCTGCTCAGCCTGGTCTGTAAGACGGGATTGTGCACAAACGTGGAGGGTATAATTTTGACTAACTGCAGAGTCTGCTGAATCCAGCACCACTGGAATCTGTTTTAAAATGGTTTTCACCAGAGTGCCTGTGTCAACAAACTCTGCAGTGATAATTGCGAGTAAAGCACTTTGCATATGTAAAATGCATTTTTAGCTTTGACAGCAAGAAAACAATCTAAGCGCGTATAAACTGAATACCTGGAGAAATACTGTTTCACAGCAGCGGTTGTAATCAGCTGTTAGGGTGTTATCAGCGTGAAGGAATGCTAAAGAAAATGGGTACGATTCTGGCATGGTCGGTTTCTCTGCATTGGTCTTTATTTGTAATTTGTAAATTAAAGTAGAAACATGGGAGCATCCTTGTGTATAACATCTTTCCAATCACAATCAACCTGCCACGGCTCAGTCTTCTGTTTAACACCTTGCCAGCAACTATCCTTTAACCTCAGCCGTAAACATGCACTCCTGCGTTGCATATCATACGTTGTATTGACAGTGTTTCCCTCCTCCTCAGATGCGTGCAGGAGTACAAGCTGGCAGGTGATGGGCGCTCCTGTCTCCTGCAGTCAGACAACTGTGATGGACCAAAATGCCCAAAGCAGGATGTCTACTTCAATGACACCCTGTTTGGTGAGATGCTCCATGGATACAACAACAAAAGCCAGCAAGTCAACTTGGGACAGATATTCCAAATGACCTTCCGGTAACTAGTGTACAAGTACATGCATTACATTTATATGATTATACAGAATAATATTCATGTGTTATTTCTCGTTTTTGCGTGTGTGTTGTTAGTGACTATTATGTTGTTCTTGCCTTTTCTTTAATCTTATCTAGACTCTTGTCTTGTCTTATAAGTTTGTGCTTTTTCTTTGTCTTTTGCTGTTTTCTTATCTATTTAGAAAAAAAAACCTGTCTTTATATTATTTCCAACTAAACTTGTAGACACTTAGTCTTCCCTTGAGACCTGCTGTTTCACATCTGAGCAGTTTTTCTGCATCTCGGGAGACACATTGAGGCAGCTCTGAGAATCAGTAGTCAGGTTTTGCCATTGGGTTGCTGCGCCTGTGTTTGCTTCAATGTGTGTGTGTGTATCTATGTAGATATGTGTGTGTCTGTGAGAGAGAGAGAGTGAGAAGGGCATGAGAGTGTAATGGTTGAGTGAGGATTGAGACTTATCCCATGGCAGTTCTCCTTAAACTGTCAGCTCTCTGAAAACCTGGCTCACTCTGATAAGTCACATGCTGTCTGTGAGGAAATGCTCAACACTGAAAGCTGATAGGGTCTATTTATGCACAAATACAGTGCCCATGGTAAACATGCTCAGCCTATATCTCGCATTCTCTGTGTCTGTCATCACTATCTCATATGCATACTATACAGGCACAGCTTTCATGCTAACTGATCTGCCCTATGGGTCATAATGACTGTGCTTAGCACAGGGTCATGATTTTACAGAGCAGTGTAACCTTCCCTCCTTTCAGAAAAGGCTGAAATTAGTTTAGATCCAGATGGATTCCATTTGAATGTACTGAAACTTTCTTTCGGCACAGTCAAATGTGATTCGGCTGAATTCCACTTGTGCTGAGGAGGGATGCCGAGCACAAGGTAAGTGTTTCTAGTCTGCAGTTTTATGCCATTAATTTCACTTTATAATGGTCACATTATAGTCAAAGAAGCAATTTGAATAATGTTAACATAAGAGTCTTTGTAAGCTGTTTGTGTGAAGTCTTCTCTCAGAAGCATGCCATAATTCAGGTACTGTAATTTCACATAATTCCTCAGAGAATTCAGCATTTCAGTAATCCACAGATAAGTGCATAAAAAGGACACTTCTGCTTTAATATCCTTATATTCTTAATATAAACAGCTTTCAAACGAAGCAGTTCTAAATGCCATTAAGTTTCATTTATTTGGGATTTAACACTTGACACAATCGTGCCAGCAGCATCCTTGAAGATGTTATTGGAACATAGAGAAACTGCTAAGTAGCAACCAAAGGAATCAGGTTAATGCCTATATTAATAAGAGTGAGTTATTTTAAAAGATGACCAATAAACACATGGCTTTTTCTCATGAAATAAGAATACAGCACTGCTATAAATGAGCTTTTTCATACCTTCAGGAAATGTCAACCAATTACCAAAGTATGCAAAATACGTCAATAAAAGTTGTAATGTTTTTCTTTGAGTTTTCTTTGGACCTTATGTAATAAAGTAAGAGGCTTTAGAGCATTCATAGGACTAAAGAGCTATCATTTAAAGGTGATTGTTGGCTTACTCATAAGCTGTAAGCTAAAAAGCGACTAAATATCTGCTTTTAGACAATTTGGAGGAATGGTTGGCATGTCCACAGCTTAAAATGGGAACTAAAGACCTCAGGTTTCCTAAAGGTTTGAGAGGCTAAACCAGTTGGGAACTGCCTTTAATACACGCAGCAGGACACAGTTTGACAGATGAAACAAAGGCACAGTTTGGGGATTATAAACCCTCACAGAGACGCAGTCTTGAGACTTTTGCCCTCAAGCAGTACGGTGCACAGTGGGTCCTCAGCCTCCAGACTCCAACTCTACTAGCTGGGTTATATTAAATACAGAAAGTAAAGACACATCTACTCAAGACTGATGAAATTATAGAACTGAAACATTTAAGCCAGTTTTAACACATTGGCAGCCCTGAGACAGGCAAGGCAAGCGAGGAATGACATACTGTATGCTTTTCACCTGATAAATTCAATATAAAATCATGTGACTCTTGGAAAACATAGTTAATTTTTTTTTTTTGGCTCTTTTTAAAAAGAAAATTTCTTAAAATCCTCTCTAGCACTCAAGTATTGATCAAAGCTTCCGTTACAGCTGCAAGCAATCTCTTAAAAATGAAGATAGAGCCAAACAGTAAATTACCAAAGAGAAGTCACGGGACTGTTAACTTTAACTTCCCCTATATTTCAGTGAGTGTCTCACCTTTGCACAGCTTGCTGTTTGGCGAGGTCTACACTCGGTAATAGACAGCATCCTGTAAGCGTGGCTGTTTTGTTGTGCTCTGTGACAGTCATTGGCACAGTGACAGTGAAAAAAAATCTTAAAAGGTACAGTCAATGTAGAAATTGTCCTCAATCACAGAAAAAGACATTAAAATAAAATAATTACGAAGTTACAAACATTATAAATTATGTACACAATTCAGCTCTAGCTGAGTAATTCACCTGATGATTTCTATAGAAAGATTAAGTTTCCCTACATTGGCAAGGTAACTGCAGACAAATCAGCTGAATGATTGCCTTTTAAAAGGGCCCTATTTTCAGTGCTGAACATCAAGTAAAATGTCCACTCAGCCGCAGCTCTCCATCCACTTTTTCTTTCTTTTAAATTAGTTAGGTATTGTGGTTATTTATCTTTCCAAGAAGTTAAGGCACACTTTAGAGAGAACATTTATAGAGAACATTTTTTTTTCCCCTCCTGTTTTCCATCTCAGCCTTCATTTTCTTACACCTGTGCAATCTGCACCTGTGCTTTGAAGCTAGAAAAATTTCCATGCTAATTGCAAGATGCATACTTAGCTGCACTTATATGGTTCCCTGCAGTTAAAGGCACACTTGGCTGATTACATGCAGATGACAGGCAAAGTGCACTTCCAGGCTGATGTGCCTGTTTGGATAAAGAACATACATGTCTCTAGGTGCAGAGCATGTCTGAAACGAAGCACAAAAAGCATTTAAATAGACCGACAGTACACGGTTCAGTACTTTTTGAAGAGAAGCCGGAGAATAAAAGAAAGGTGTTACTCTGCGTATCCATTATTTAACTCAGTGACAAATTCTGTGGAGAAAAATCTTGTTTAACCAGTATGTATTTTGTGTGCACCAACGCTAGGCTTTCGTCTTTGTTTCAATTTATTTCAGTTAATGATAGAAAGTTGAGCCAGTGTAAGTCTAACCAGAAAAGCTCAGCTCACAGGAAGTTAATACTTGCCTTCCAGTCTCTCTAATTAAACATGTGTATTATGCCATGTTATCTTACTGTGGTACTTACTGTGCTTATCAAATCCACTGTGTCATTTGTCAAAAGAACATTAGCTTTGTCTTCATAATGACTTTGCTCCCATAAGAATCTACTTCACACTCTATGTATTTGTAGAAACATGTTGCAGTTTTTATTCTCGTAATTTTCTACACCCCCCCCCCACACACACACACCTTCTTTGATATGCAGATGCAAGCCTTATTCCACAGCCCTCCGCCCCATTATTTTTCTCACCTCCACAGTCTAGTGGTTCTCTGTCACATACACAATGCCCCGTTCCCCTGCATCAGCACCTCAAAGTGAAATATTAGATGATTGAGATGAATTATATAAATTGAGTCGTAGCTTCACAGGTCTGTTTTTTTTTAGATATATGAAATATGTTTTGCATACATTTTGTTTTAAATTGAGCTCACTTTGCACGGTATGTGGAGGTAAGCCTGGGGAATGATTTTTTTGCATATTGCTGTAAAAATACAGAAATCTAACAGAATATTACAATGTCATGCAAGCATTCATCCGTGTGATAATACTACATGTGTAGATGAGGATGTGGAAGTATAAAAAGCTATGGAAACAAATCCAACCAAAAAGAGTGATTATATTATATTCCTCCTCCATTTCTGTGTCTCATCAGACCAAAGGACAGATTTCCACTGGTTTAATGTCCATTCCTTGTGTTCTTTGGCCCAAGCCATTCTCTTCCTCTTGTTGTTCTTCCTTAGAAGTGGCTTTTTTGCAGTAGTTTGACCATAAAATCATGATTAACGCAGTCTTCTCTGAACAGTTGATGTTGGGATGTGCGTGTACTTGAACTCTGTGAAGCATTCAGGTGGGCTCTTATCTGGTGTCCTGGTAACTGTTTCTGAGGCTGGTAACTGTGATGAACTTATCCTGTGCAACAGAGGTAACTCTTGGTCTTCCTTTCCTGGGGCGGTCCTGATGCAAGCTAGTTTCATCACAACATTTGATGGTCTTTGCGACTGCACTTGAGGATACTTTCAAAGTTCTTGAAATTTTTTCAGATTGACTTTCATTTCCTAAAGCAATGATGGACTGTTGTTTCTCTTTACTTAGTTGAGTAGTTCTTGCCATAATACGGATTAGAACAAATACTGTGTACCAACTCTACCTCTTTACAACACAACTGATGGGCTCAAACGCATTAAGAGGGCAAGGAATTCAAGAAATTAACTCTTGACAAGCGCAGCTGTTAACTCAAAGCCATTCCAGGTGACTACCTCATAAAGCTGACTGAGAAAATGCCAAGATGTGCAAAGCTGTGATCTAAGCAAGCGGTGCCTACTTTGAAGAATCTAAAATATAAAACATATTCTGGATTGTTTAACACTTTTTTTGTTTACTAAATAATTCCATATGTTTGTCTTCATGGTTTGCATGACTTTAGTCAAAGGACATACAGTAAGAATAATCTGGTTCTGAGCAGTTTAGGTAAATTTAGGTAAATACAACCTCACTGCAAAACATGACATGTTAAAGTGTCTCATTATTTATTTAACAAAAGCTAGGCCAAAATGCAGAAACAGTGCGTGAAAAATTAATTCGTTTGGGAAGGGAAGATCATTTCCATTTGAACAATTTGAAGTCCCTCATTCTGCAAACAGGACGATTCTTCACAAGTTTCCAATCTTCCCAGAAGTGGACGTCCCAGTAAATTCACCGGAAGGTCAGACAATGCATTGCTCATTGAAACTGCCAAAAAGCGAGTGGTGGAAGAGTGATGATTTAGGCTTGTTTTACAGCAACAATATGGAGTCAACTTACAGTCATTGAGTCGACCATGAACTCCTCTGTATACCAAAGTATTCTAGAGTCAAGTCAAAGTCAAAATGCAGACCTCATACAATTGTCCACCAACCTCCATGTACTGTAATAATTTTGTAAAGAAGAGTGAGGTGAATATTCCTCCACAACAATACGAGGAAGCGATAAAGTCACACAGAAACTGACTGCTTCAAGTCACTTCAAGTCATTCTTGTTAGACGTGGCTCCACAAGCTATTGAATCGTGAGGTGTACTTAGTGTTTCACTCACTGCTTTTGCATTTTAGCTTAGTTTTTGTTAAATAAATAATGACATGGTTTAATATGTCATATGTGTAATATGTGATGTTGTTCATCTGAGATTGAATTTTAACATCTAGTACTGACTAAATAGTATTTTATTATGTCATGATACATGAAACCGTAGAAATAAGAGGGTGTGCTTTTAAATGTGAATATGCGAAGGATGTTTGAACACACACACACACACACACACACACACACACACACAGGGGCGTGTTGGCCATCGGGAGGTTCGGGAGGTTTCCCGAACGGCCGGTCATTTTCAGGCCAAACCGGCCGGTGATCAGAATTTTTTTTTACCCAATTAAGCACAGCAGCGCTTGCGCTGCAGCTCTCACGGCCTCTCCGAACCAAGCTCGCGGGCTGAATTTCAACCCCAGCCCACCTCTGCACACACAGCATGGTCATGTAAATTTAGAACAGGGAAGCAGGCAGCAGCCAATATCGTATTTCAATGGCGAGAGCCAGACTCATACATATATACATTAATACACCACTACAATCATCAAGTACCACTTAACAACTTGAAGTATACAAAGAGCAAATGGATCCTCACAGGTCATGCAATTTTGAACCTTTAAAACATCCTTCCATCCATCCATTTTCTTCCGCTTATGCAATTCGGGGTCTCGGAGGGCTGAAGCCTATCCCAACTACCATGAAGTGAGAGGCGGAGTACACCCTGTCACAGGGCAGAAAGACAGGCAACCATTTGCACTCACAATCACACCTATGGGCAATTTAGAATTACCAATTAACCTCCTAAGACCCTGCGTCTTCATATGGGGACATTACATTTTGCCTTTGCTGCACCTTATACTTCATTCTGCTCAACAGTGTTTTATACTTTGTTAAGCCATCCTGACTTTGTTGTGTTATGCTGTAAAATAAGCCCATTGTCCCCATTTGAAGACATTTTTTTTTTTTTTTTACAAATGTATAACAACCATGTAACAAAACACAACTTCCTGTGTGAAGACATATCACGTACATCTAATCACAAATATCTAGGAGAAATTAAAGCTCCACAAACAGGAGCTCAGGCCTCGGGAGGTTAACTAACTGCATGTCTTTGGACTGAGGGAGTATCCAGAGAAAACCCACGCAGACACGAGGAGAGCATGCAGACTCCACATAGAAAGTCCTGGCCAGATGGCGGATTTGAACCGAGGACCTCTTTACTGTGAGGGAACAGTGCTAACCACCACACTACCATGCACCTTCAAGACAATCATGCTAATTGTTTGTTTTTTTTTTAGAAATGATCCAAAATACTCCCCATGGAAAACAAATCTGAACTTAAATTGTATAATTAAAGTTTAAAAAGCGATCTGATTTAAAAAGAAAAAAAAAGAGAAAAAAAAAAGAAAAAGAAATGCCCAATGTGACCCAAACACAGTATACTAGTGAACGAATGCAAACAGTGGCAGCAGAATGCACCACCATGTAATGACAAACAGCAGTTATCTTTCCTGGTATTTCAAAGTTCTCACCTCAAAAAACATGTATTTCCTTTAATGAATGAACAAAGCTGATTGTGAGTGCACTCGAATATTCAAACTATTAACACAGGAGCCTGACTCCACAGCTCTATATGGATCTGCTAACTGATTGTAGTAATTACGGTATAGCTTTCATGGTGTAGACTATATTTATTTTTGAAATTTGCTATTAAAAAAAAAGCCCTGTCACAGATTAGGACAGTGTTTCATTAGGACATATATTACTCATGTGTTTGTCTTTTCATGCTATTTCCCCTAATAGTTTTCAGAGGATGAATGTAATAATGCACTTTGGTGAACACGGTTAAAAGTATGGGTTGTGACACGTGACAAGCAGCGATTGAGAAAGAAAAGAATAATGAGGTTTCACCTGCTTTATGAAGGTGATGCTGTCACCCTTGTTACTTTGATGCATAATGCTTTTTTTTTTTTTTGCAAAAAGGAAAAGATACAGAAAGGAAGAAACAGACAAAACCGCTTTTGATAGGTACTCTGTTCGAACTCGTCATCGCTGCTTACCTCTCAGAGCAGGACGACACCACAACATGAATAATTTGTGAATCCAGGAGCCCGCAAAGCTCTCAGGCATAAACATAGCTACATTTCCATGTTCCCCAGTAATTTTCAGTAATTATCTCCTTTGTGCGCACGGGGTAGCTTCTACTGGGGAGTTGAGTCAACAAACATTACAAGACAATTTCTTCCCATATAATGAGTAGCCATGAGACAGTGAGCCAGACTGCTGAGGTGAAGGGTTAAGCTGCTCAAGGTTGATGAGAAGCTTCTTAATTCTCTTCCAAAATATGTGCCTGCTCCTTCTTTCTTAAATTTTCAGCATAGTGTTTATCTCTTTACTATTGCCTGTGCACATATGTGTGTGGGTGTGCGTGGCAGAATTGTGAACTCACACAGAGTTATGTGTGTGACATGCTGGCATTAAAGCACTGATGGTTATTTCCTTAGATACTTGGATAATTATATATTTCCATGCATGATTATTATTGCTTACTACTTACTTTTAATTACTTTTTACTTTCTAAATGCCTTGGCACCTTTGTTGTATTCAAACAACTGGTTGTTTAGACAGATTTCATAGTATTTTTAATGTGTCTGGCTCATGAGAAAACAAATAGCTGCTACCACAGCTTGAGACACCGAGAATTAGAGCTCTGTATTTTCAAAATTGTTGTATTGGGTATGGTGTAGATGGCCTTTCTTCTACTAGGCCATAATAGTTGTATCATTTTACATTTAAAAACTGTTGTATAATGGTTTGTGTGGATTTGCTGGACTTTTCTCTAGCTGCAATAGCCTCAAAAAGTAGAGAGGGTGACTGTCTCCTGATTCCAAACTGGGAGCTGGTTCCACAGAAGAGGGGCCTGAAAGCGGAAGGCTCTGCCTCCCATTCCATTTTAAATACCCTAAGAACCACAGGAAAGCCAGCAGTCTGACAACAAAGTGCTCCATTGGGGTGGTATGGTGCTATGAATTTATTAAGATAAAATGGGGCCTGATTATTATGGACCTTGTGTGTGAAATTGTTATGAATATTTTTTTTTTCTCTAATGATTAAAATTTTATTTGTGAAGAAATTCATGAAGTCATTTAAGGTTAAAGGAACACTCGGATTGACAGAGCTCTGACACTGTCAGCCTGGCTATAGCGCTGAATAGAAACCTGGGATTGTTCTTATTTTCTTCAATCAGTGATGAATTATAAGACGTCCTAGCTTTATGGAGCCCTCCGCACTTTACTTTGTTATAGAACAACAAACTATTTTTTTCCAGGCTAAATGAAGATCTTCTAAATTACTAAGATCCCATTTCCTCTGCAGCTGATAGGTTATCTGCTTTATGGCACGTGTTTGTCGGGTATATCAGGGAGTCAAGCACTTCTGATTTGAGGCTTTCTTTTTCAGAGGAGCCACACCATCCAGAGTCATACACAGTGAGGATGTAGCACCATTAACAAGATAATCGACCTCTGTGGGAGTGGAGTTTAGGTAGCTGCTCTGCACTGTGTTGGCACATGGCATTGAAGATAGCAGTGGAGGAATTATATACTTAAACTTATTTTCAGCACTTTCAGAAAGGCATCTGTTTCAGAAAGACTGACTGTAAATTGCAGACAGTGTGCTGCAATATAAATTGAAACGTATGTGATGTCTGGAGGTGGTTGGATCACAGTCAGGTGTAAATACAATCTGTACAGTTTGGCAACATTCTAAGTCCTCGTCTAGTATGTCAAGATAGCTGTGGAAAAAGCTGAAAACAGCCTTTTTCTTTTTCAATGTACGCCCAAACAGCAGCCTCACAAAATGCTGAATTATATTAAAGCCTCGAGGTGCCATACACTGATGCACGCAGATTGCTGTTTCCATATTCAGTGTAAATGGGGTCTAAAAGGTTAGGTTATATCAAATCTGTTGTATCTTATATTGACAAATGCATTCCTTTTTAAAATATCTTTCTTGTGAACTCATTTTATTCATTACTGTCGTCTCCGTTAGCTTCCACAATGTGTTTGTTCACCCGTGAAATGCAAGTCCTCCTTTTATTATTTTAATATTTCTCTGGTATAAATGTAGTTTTCTCTAAACAGCCATGTTGTTTTTGCTGTTACATATGAATAATACACATATAAATCCTTATTTATTTAAATGCTGACTTCTTCACATAGATTGGTGTCATTTTCTCTAGTACATAAGATACAGAAATGTTTAATTATTCAAATTTGATCAATAATTTGCATGCTAAGCTTGAAAGGAAGCATTATTGCAGTTGACGTCCTGAAAAGTTTGACTCTTAAACACCTTGGCACCTTAGCATAGGGGGTTTAGCAAAAAAGGAAGTGTAAGAGTAAGAGGAGGTTCTTAAAGCCTCAGTGATTCCTCCATCTTTATGACTGAGTGGACATAAGGTGAGCATGTCTGGGAGACTGCAGAGGCTTTGTGTGTAGTGCTCAAACATTTGTGTGGGTTTGTATTTACCCTTGTGCGGGTATGTGTTTGCTTGTGTGAGCCAGTGCGCAGGTATGTGTGAGTGTGATTGTTCCCAAGGCAGTCACTCTCTGTGCAGTAACTCACATGGCGGGGTAGGACCTAGTATCAACTAATATCAGAGAAGCTTGTATCCTACTACCTGCTGTGTGTTTAGAGAAAGCAAGAGGCAGTGATATGGGTTGAGAAAAGAAAAAAAAAAGCTAAATCAAAATGGTAAAGCTGAGCAAAACTTTGTGAAACACTAGGAAAGAGTAACTGAGAGAAATGGGGGTGGGGGTAGTAGTGCAGCAAATGCTGCTTCGTGCATGATGCAAGAAAGTAGTCAAGCATCAGTTGAACAGATGAAGTTAGATCATGTGGGAGAGAAGTATATGCAGTACTCATTTTGTAAGGTATGTGCCAGCAGCGTATGGTGATTTTTACAGAAAGGCAGAGATGACCCAAAAAAAAGAAAAAGGGACCTGATTAATTGGACTAGATTAAAGCGTACCGTTTTGTGCTGCCTGTCTTTTATCCTTTTATTATATGCTGACAACCTAATGCAGCTCGCTGCACTCTTCCCGGATATCTTTACCTTTCTGCACTTTCACTGGAGAATTGTAAAATATTATTACTTTTAAAGTTATCATCTAAATATTCATTGTTAGCTGACAATGAGCAGAGATATTTTCCTAGAACCGTTCCTTTAGCAAAAGTAGCACTAAAACACTATGAAAACACCTCACTATGCAGAAAACTATATTTCTGGAAAAGTGTACATAAAGTGTAAAAAGTAAAAGAAATTATTCTGCAGAAAATCACACAGTCGACACCAGAAGTTAATGTCTCACACAGGAAACAATGCATTTGAACCGGCTGAAATGCTTAATTCGAAATTCAGGCTTTTCCCCCTTTTACACATCTACGTCACCAGGTTTCATAACACTGTTCTAGTTCCACAAGCATACTAAATGTGATGACAAGAGCAAACAGTCTTTATGCACTCCCGTCCATCAGAGAAACGAAAATCCCATGGATTACTCTTTTAAGTCTCCACAATCACTGGAATTACTTTTGTGTTAACATTTTGCAGAGCTAATGTGGCTAACATTACCTTAAGCTTTGTTATCATGCCCACAGGTTTGATGTTAGGGCCAATCAGAAATTATGAAGACTTTAAGATTCTCTGAGACCGATGAATAGGAATTGGCGTGGGTTATTGGGTTTTCATGTTATCTTTTATGCTATACTGCAACTCATAAAGTCAGATGACTTCTTTGTGCGTACAAAAACTAGACTGGGGCTCAGGGTTCTTCGTGAATGCCAACACCACAGAATGGCTTCCTTTTTGAAAGCTCTACCTCTCCATTAAGGTTCACAAAATTGAGCAAGATAGTATTTACATAATCTAGCTGGCAGACAGGCAGTCACCACTAAAAACATACACCTATCAAAGCTTTAGCCTTCACCTGGACTCTTGTTTTGGCAGAGGAATAAAGCCATTCTTTGTTCTGGGTCCAATTCACATTCAAACATGTAGAGTTGAACATCAGGGTTTTGTTATGTGACAGCTCACAGAGGACTGTGCCTATACTCAAAGTCAGACTGGGCTTTTGGCAGGTGTCCCTTAAAGCCAGAGGATAAAAAGAAGTACTGCTATATTTTAGCATACAGTCTGTGACTTTTTTTTTTTATACTATCCTGGTAAACTATCCCAAAATAAGATAAGACTAACTTTCCCCTTTTGCTTCTTAAGCTCACATCAATAATTATGATTTTGTTGTTTCTTCTTAATAAATATAAAAGAAGAAAACATGTTATCCATATCCATAATCAGTCAAGAGCATGCAAATCTCAATATCCCCCTTTTTTTTTCTTTCTTTTTTCTTTTTTTTCATTAGTCACATACTTTCTGTTTTAGTTCCTGGCTCGGGAGATTTGTGGGCGATGTCTTCACTCAACTTATTTAAAAAAGAGCATTATTTGAATTGTACACATCTGAAAATAAAATATTTTCTGAAGTATTTTCTAAAGCCGCAATTCCCAAAGTCAAGAGTGCTGTGGCCCACTTAAAAACCATAAAATCCCATGTGGCCCATGCAATCTTAAATCTTCACTTTTATCAAAATGCCGTGCCGTGCCGTGCCGTGCGTCCCTTCATGGATATGCCTCCCCATACCATCACTGACCCACCACCAAATGCTAAACGATGTTACCGGGAGCATAATATTCTCCATGGCCTCTCCAGACCATTTCATGTCTGTCACGTGTTCAGGATGAACCAATTCTAATCTGTGAAAACCACAGGGCAGCAGTGGTGGACCTGCCAATTCTGGTATTCTATGGCAAATGCCAATCAGGCTCCACGGTGCCAGGCAGTGAGTACAGGGGCCACTAGAGGATGTCAGGCCCTAATACCATCCTCATGAAGTCTGTTTCTGATTGTTCCTCATTTCACAAAGGAGCAGATACCGGTCCTGCAGATTGGTTAAGGACCTTCTATGGCCCTGTCCAGCTCTCATGTATAGTATAGGTCATGTATAGCTTCAAAAAATGTTGTGCTGTTAACTAAATGGAAATAGTATTTCATGTACTCAGTGTAGCAAAACATGACATTGAAAATTTGTTCTCTGTCTACGGGTATAGATGGCTTGCACAAAAATTAGTGGATAGACGTTTTCATGACTGAATAATGAAATACAGGCTGCCAGATCCTGAAAATCAGTGCCCCCTCTAGGAGCCTATCTTTTTAAACCCTCTCTTTACTCTCCTCTCTTTCCCTCACTCTGTCCTTGTTTCTAAAGCTGTTGCCTGGTGCTGTGAACTTTCTCGTCATAAATTATTCATTAATATTAATTCATAAATAAATGCCAGTTTCAAACTTTCATTTCCAGTTTCATCCATCCATCCATCCATCTGCTTATTTGAAGTTAGGTTCCTGTGGCTGCAGGCTAACCAAGGTATTCCAAATGTCCTTCTCTCCAACCACACTTTTCAGTTCCTCCTGGGAATCCCAAGGTGTTCCCAGGCCCAATGAGATATTTAATCTCTCCAGCAGGTTCTGGGTATTTCAAGCAGTCTCCTCCCAGTTGGGCATGTAGAGAAAACTTCCAAAAGGCACCCAGTAGGCATCCAAACCAGATGCTTGAGCCACCTTAGCTTGTTCCTTTGGACATGCAGGAGCAGTGGCTCTACTTCGAGATCC
Organism: Cichlasoma orientale; assembly: GCA_034780415.1. Classification (NCBI taxonomy): domain Eukaryota; kingdom Metazoa; phylum Chordata; class Actinopteri; order Cichliformes; family Cichlidae; genus Cichlasoma; species Cichlasoma orientale. The sequence goes on from JAVDPK010002584.1 coordinate 169,182, forward strand.
CAGTCACCCTATGAAGGGTGACCCAGGTGGACTTCCAAGACCCCACCCAAAGATTTCAAGAAAGCGGGGTATTCTTAACTGCTGTCTGGCAAAAATGCACAGACAGCAGCCAGAGCCTTATCCTTCAGCACTTGAATTTGCACAGGTTTGACTCCCTTGCTCTATGAGAAAAACTCCATACCGGCAGCACTCAGCCGAGTACTTATGAATATCCCCACATCCATCTAGTGCTTCTCACCATGGGCCACTCCGTTAAAGGACAGAGACCAGCACTTCTCAGTAGCCCTCCTGCACTTGTTCAGGTTACTTCCCCACTAGAGGAAGCAGTCTGTGATGCTTCGGGTCCACAAGCCCAGGCTCCCACCCTTGCCTACCCACAAGGCCAGTTTTATTCAACTATATGAAATTTGCTTCATTAAGTATTCACCCACACTCACCCCTGCAAGGCTGAACTATAAAGGAGTTAATTACCACTCCTGTGATGTGATTTCCAGAGCCTGGCTTTCAAGATGCTTACTTTAAAAAAAAGGCTCTGCTTCAGTTAGTCATATCAATCAGAAACATATCAATGACAGAATAGCAGATAATATAACATTTAATCAGGTCTTGATGTCAGTCATCTTGCTTTGTAATTACACTGAAGAACAAAATAATGCATAAAATGCCTTGCTGTCTTGCCACATTACTGCTAATCAAATATGAGATGATGAGATTGAGGAAAAAATGTGATAAGACTTGTCATTTGTATATTTTATGTACCAGGATAGAAGAAAATGAAGGAGACATTTATAAAAGCTGACCTTCCTGTGGTAGAAAAAATAATGTAGAGTTTATTAATGATGCTTAAATAACATATAGAAGTGAATACATGTGCCTCGAGGTCTTCTAAGTGAGTTTAAGAGCTTGTTTTATTGAACTAAGACTCCTTATTTTTTTCCGCACAGTCCTAGGGCCATGTAAAGTTTTAAGAGATAGATTATGTCACTGTCTTTATCAAAAGGACATAAAATAAAGAATTTGTTGTGTCTTTTTCTTGTTAAAGTGTTGTTGTTAAAGAAAATATCCAAACCGTTCTATTTCTTGATTGCTGTGCCAAGTAAGAAAAGATAACCTCCCGTTGTAGTCTGTTGTCCTCTAATCAAATGCTCAGAAGTGCTTCTTTGCTTTCAGGGTGATGACATGAGAGTCTGTCAGGAACAGGATTTTTAACTGCTGGTTAAGCTTCCTTGCAAAACTGTGGTGTTCTTCTTTGAGCAAAAATGGGGGGAGGGGGGTGAAAGAGAAAGGGAGATAGAGAGGCAAATGTTTGCTACAATGGGTAAACACAAGGTTCTCAGCAAGAGAGAAAGTGCAAGTGGAATAATGTAAAATTAGAAAAGCTATGGCTCTAATCAGCTCCACAGTTAACTGGCCTGCATGCCCCCTCACTCTGCATTACTGAGCTTCATCTCTATGGTAATGCTCCTGGCCACCAGAGTTCATTTCTACAATTTCCTAAAGCAGGCCAACAGAGATATCGAGGTACAAAAAAGAAAGAAAGAAAAAAAAAAAAAAAAGCTATGCATGCACACATTGTATTTCAGTTGTATACACGACTCAGGGGAATGAAAGTGAGGATGAGTGGTTATGTGTTGTGCCTGCATCTAACTGTGTGTGTGTTTGTGTGTGTGTGTGTGTGTGTGAGCGAGAGAGAGAGCGAAAAAGAGAGCTTGACAAAAACACCGACTAGTGTCATTTTGGATTCAACGGTAACAGTTTTTGCTGTCATCGGCCTCAGCATGTCTCTGCATATATGTAATTACCTGCACCAACACATGCATCCAATCACTCACGTACACTCAAACAAACTCCACAGTGCACTCCCACAGTATACTTCAAGGCTGCTTCATTCACAGCATCAACTCCCAAGCCTAATCAATATTGGCCATGACAAGTCACCCCATCCCCTCCCCTCAGTAAGAATCATTTATCAACTGAGCTGTGGCTGCAGATGTAATAAGAGATTGTTACACAACTCTCAAGATAAACATCTCTGATTGTTTTATTACACTACAAATTGGCCTTTTTTGATGCTGCCCCTTAATAACTGTTTAATTTTTCATCCGGGGCCTGTGCCCTTAGTGACGCTGGGTGCTTTATCTTTGTTATGACTCATCTGACTGGCCCCACTCGCAGCAAGTGTTTATTCAAATAACAGATATTACAGCTGTTAAGTATATTACATGCAATTGGATCCTCTACATTCCCAGCTCTCATAAATCTTTGATTGTGCATTTCAACAAATTGGTGGATATGGTTCTCAAGGGCAAATGTGACAGCATTTCCAAAGCAATGGTAGGGAAAAGGCTAGAAAAGAGTCACTTTGACTGATGCTGTGAGAGGATACATAAAAATTTTAATTCAGAGGCGAATGAATATAATTCATCTATGTTCATTTAGCAATGAATAAAGCTTCCTCCACCTTCCCCGTGTTATTAAAAGGGTAGCTAAAGACTATCATGCAGTGGGTTACATGGATTACTACATCCAAAGTAAAGGTAGGTTAAAGATGTTGTAAGCTATAGCTATTGTATAAAATCAAATAAACAAATGTTGTGGACCTCTACTAATAAGCTACAAACTGTGTGCTATTGATAACACTAATGTTACAGTGAGTAAGAAAGAAGAAACATGTATTTATGTGACCTCTCCCTTTTCATAGATAAGAAATTCCAAAGAAAATTTGAGTTATCTGACTGGGTGTCTACTACACAACAACAAACCTCTGCACTGTGCTGTACAATGTCTTCAAATCATAAATTAGGTGAAGAGCCTAGCTGCTGTTTTCAGGATTCTTGTGCAGTTGCCTTTTTTGCATATCGTCATTCTAAAATATATTTTGTGACAGAGACAATTGTTTGGAACGCGAACGTTCATCTTTTGCTTGGAATGTTTTTGTTTTTTTTGTTGCACACCCCTCTTTCAATCCAGTTTCAAACTTTCGTTTCCAGTTTCATCCATCCATCCATCCATCCATAATAAAAAGCATGCTCTGCTGGTTTGGAAGGCATTTGGGTGAACTTATGTGGTTTTAAAATGTGGTATATAAATAAAATTAACTTTACTTGATGTGACATGAGATCAGGTGACTGACTTGGCTGATGAAAAATATTCCACTTCTTTGCCTTAAGAAACTCTTGAGATGCATTTGTATTATTTGGATCATTATCAATTTACGCTGTAAATTCACTGCAGCATTTGACCGAATCTGAGCAGAGAATATAGCTCAGAACACTTTAGAATTCATTCTGCTACTTCTACGAGTATTCACATCAAACAATAAGCAGTAGTGACCCTTTCCATTGGGCAGCCATACATGCCTAAGGCTTTTGCTATCTCTCTCGTTCATTTGCCTTGACATCCCTTTGGACCTCACATTGAGAGTTCCATTGAAAAGCTACCAAATGCAAGTTCAACACTTAAAATCAATTTTGTATCTGCTTAATTTTCCATTCAGTAACAAGGGAATGGGCTTCATCTGGCCATGACACTGCTTATCAGTCATTTGTCCAGTTATTTTTGTGCTTCGGAAAATGGGGCAGTATGTATTAAAAAAATCCTAAACAATTAATACAGTACTTTTCTTAAAACCCTTAAATAAAAGATGGAAGTCTGCACTTCAGTCACATCTTGATTATTTTATTTATAATCAGCTTTAGTGATTTTCAGAGGCAAAATTACAGAAATTGTGTTATTGTCCAAAAACCCTGCAGACCTCATTGTGTATCTTAAACCATATCAAATCACTGGCATGGAATCATGTTACTTCTGTCAAACCAAGAAACTACTCTTTCCCTCTAGATGTCAGGTAAAGGTATTTTCTTTCTTTCTTTTTTGTTCCTAGTGTTCTTTCATCCACTCTGATACCCTTTCAGCTTACCCAGTGTACTGCAGCCCTACTTGTCCCTAGCTTCCATAAATCCTCCAATTCAACCCTCCCCCTATCTGAACTGTACTGGCACCCAGTGGCTGCTTACGTTCAGATCAAAATACTGTTGTTAGCCTGCAATTCTACCGAACCCCCTGCCCTAACATCTCTTCTTTCTCTGTGGTAAACTGATCATCACTGCCCTGTCACGACTTTTCAACCCCTTCTCAAGTTGAACTCTTCTTCTTTTTTTTTCTTTTTTCCCCAGCAGAGAAGTAATCTTTCCACGTTAGACAGAACTGCAATCACGTCCTATGGATGCATCCTAAAAACTCTCCCCATTGAACTCCAGCGCTGTGCCTGGCTGACCCTTCAAATCCTTCATTTTTGTGAAACTTAATATATTTACAAATACCTTTACTTTCACATATTTCAAGATTTTGTGTAATGCAATTATGCAGCTGATTATTACTGCTGAAAACTACTGCTGAGGGAGCTGTTAATACTTTTGAAAAAAAAATCAGCACATTAGAATAAAGTCTCTTCCATACTACTCAATAATATACAGACATAAAAATATATAACAATATATAATACATATAAATACTTCAAGCATGTACATTGGCTTATACTATTAGCCATTGCTTTCACACAGAGACAGAGCATCCTCTAGTGGCAAAGTTTATTATTGTGTTTCTTTCTCCTTTTCCTAACAGTTTGTTAGGAGCTACAGCGTTTATTGATTATTACAGTACAGAGCTCAGACTATGTGACTTTTACAAATGTACACTCACAGTGTAGTACTTTCTCTACTCCAGTGTTTCTCTGAAAGTGGTGATTAAAGTGTGGCAGGATGCAGTTTAGTGCTGGATCGTTACACAGGACTATATAAATGGAACTTGACTATTTAATAGTAACAGACTGATATTAAAATTTGGATGGGGAAATATTTTTGCCTTTACCTCAGCAATGTTTTTTTTTTCACTATTGCCAATTTATATCTACAGACATTTTTATTAACTGTCTCTTAGCTAGTAAGTACCATACTATTCTTCTTCTTACATGCATAAGAATTACTTTAACCTCACTCTTGTCATTGTAAGCTTTATACTTAACATTTTTCAAGCATTTTTAGCCATTTTTAAGCAGTTAGCTTTTAACATTTTTTGTCTTTTTAGGGTTATAATTGCCACCTTGAGTGCTTTGATAAGCCTTTATGGGAATTCTTCTTGATGCAGCTTAACATGTATGTTATTCTAAATCTATTTTAATGTATTAATCTTGTTTATTGGCAATGGTGAAGGCAAGGTCATTTGAAGTAGCTATTCAGTGTGCTGCAAATGCATTTTTAAAGTGTTCTTTCAGTTTTGACCCAAAATGGTTACACAACCTCAGTTAGCAGCTGAGCTAGAACAGAGACTCTGATAATCATGATATAGCCTTTGTAAGCCTGGCACCAAGGATTTGTAAGTATATTCAATACTCATTTCCTCTGGGAATTAGGGAATCTTTGTTAGTGCTTGCATCAGTCCACAAAAGCAGCTTCTAAATGAGTGGAAAAGACCATCCTGCAAGGTTTACAATTTGCTGAAACAGTTAGGTTTCATCATTGTTAGGGGAGCTGTTCAAAGATAGGTTCAGCCATCTCTGAAAGGATTTGTATAGGAGCACATGTAATTCATGTTCAGCACATGAACATCCTGGGTTTGTGATTGGTGGGCTGCCACATGGGTGATTGTAAGAATGGAGTTCTGAATGTCAAAGTAGGCACTTCAAATCAATGGACTCAGCCTACAATTAAGTATTTAGCCAAAAGCTCACATGTACAATATTGGTATATTTTGTGTGCTTTAGCATAAAAAGCAAAAATGAAGGGAAGTGACTCGTGTTATTTTCTAAATCATTCCAGTATTCAAAAGCATCATTAACTTAAAATATATTGTTGTTGGTGTCCTTAGGATCTCATCGCTGCTTTTTGTGGATGATATGGTCCTGTTGGCTTTATCAGGTCGTGGCTGCCAATTCACACTAAAGCGGATCACAGCCATGTGAAGTAGCGGGTATGAGAATTACCACCTTTAATCTGAGGCCATGATTCTCAGCCAGAAAAGGATGGCGTGCCCACTCCAGCTCAGGGATGAGTTTCTGCCCCAAGTGGAGGAGTTTAGTATGTCAAGGTCTTGTTCGTGAGTGAGGGTAGACGGATGTGGGAGATTGACGGATGGATTGGGGCCGTGGCTGCAGTGATGCAGATGCTGTACCGGTCCATTGTGATGAAAAGAGAAAGTGAAGTGAAGCTGTTGATTTACCGGTTGAGCTACTTCCCTACCCTTAACTATGGTCATGAGTTTTGTGTAGTGACTGTAAGATAAAATAGATATATAAGATAAGGTTTATTTGTCACATGCACAGTGAAATGTATTTTGTACCTGCAGCCGATAGTAAGTAGTAAATATATATAAGTAAGAATAAAAATAAGTAATTCACACATCGTAGAAATATATAAATAAGAATAAAATATTTAATTCACAAGATAAAAATATATAAATATCTAGGGTGAAAATATAAAATTCTAGTTGTTGGTATTTACACAAGGGTACGTTATTGCAGCTGTGTCAGTAAGTGCATGGCTTGGTATAGTGAAAGTCAAACAGAATAGAATAATTTACATAGTGCGTAACAGTCCAGTTTAGGGATCAGAGTTGAGGTGATGGTCGGCTTGTAGATAAAAACTCTTCTTCAACCTATCAGTCTTAGTCCTCCGGCAGCGGGAGTACCGGCCTGATGGGAGCAGGGAGAAGAGACTCTGGAGTGGCTGGGGCTGTTTAAGGATAAACTTAGCCCTTAACCTGCACTGCTTAGCGTAAATGTCCTGCAGGTCAGGGAGGGTGGCTCTGATGGTCCGTTTAGCTGAATGAACCACCATTTTAAGGGCCATGAAGTCCTGTTTAGTGCAGTTTCCCATCCAGCTGCTGATGCTCCCACGAAAGATGCTCTTGATGGTGCAGGTGTAAAAGATCCTGAGCACCTTGAGTGGGAGCTTGAAATCTCTCAGCTGCCTGAAGGGGTAGAGACGCTGTCTAGCCTTCTTCACAGTGTTATAAATGTGATGAGTCCAAGACAGATCCAATGAGATGGTCACTCACAGGTATTTGAAAGTGTCCAAGAGAAGTGGATGGTAGTCCCTCTGCTACTTCCTGCTAAAGTCCAAAATCAGTTCCTTTGTTTTGTTGAGAGAAGATTGTTCTCCCAGCACCAGTCCTCCAGGTGGGAGACCTCCCTCCTGTAGGCTGTCTCTTCATTATGGGAGATTAGAACCACAACTGCGGTGTCCTCAGCAAACTTTATGATGACATTACACTCTGACTTGGCCTTGCAGTCATGGGTGTACAGCGAGTACAGCAGAAGGCTGAGCACACAGCCATGGGGGGATCCAGTGTTGAGGGTGAAGGCGAATGAGGTGAGGTAACCCACTTGTACCACCTGTGGTCTGCTGGTCAGGAAGCTGTAAACCCATCTGCACTGGGATAGGACCAGAGATTGAATATCTCTTTAAGTACAGGTACCATCTTGTCAGCTCAGGTGTTAAGGACAAGTCTGGTAATACCATCTGGTCCAGCCGCTTTCCTGGTGTTTACACTTCTAAACACCCTCCTCCATCACAGTGAGTGTCTCCTCCCCTCTGGCTGGGAGTGCAGCGGGCTGTCAGCTTCCCAACTCGAAGCGCGCAAAGAACTTGTTCAGTTCATCAGCCAGAGAAGCATCGGCACTCACCGGGACTGTGCGTGGTGCTTTGTAGTCCGTGATTATTTGTAGTCCCTGCCAGTCGCCTGGAGTCAGACTGTTGTAATTGTCGTTCCAGTCAGCAGCCACAGCATTGTTTTGCCAATTTCACCACTTTGCGAACATTGTATGAGGCAGCCTTGTAGTCCTCCATGTTCCCAAAGGCAAGCCCAAAGTTGTCAGCAGTGGTGCGAGACCTCAGGGTGTGGCGGACAGATTTATTCACCCACAGTTTCTGGTTTGGAAAAGTCCTGATGGTCCTCCTACGTGAAGTATCATCAGCAACTTATCCAATAAATCCCACAACCATTTTCGTAAACTCCTCAATATCTTCACCTACGCTGCTGCAAAACAGGTCCCAGTCAGCTGAATCTAACGCACCGTGCAGAGTGGTCTCTGTTTGGTCAGTCCACTGTGTCACTTCTCTCACCGCAGGGGGTTCCTGCCTGAGCCTTTGTTTGTATTCTGGTATGAGAAGGATAAAGGTGTGATCTGACTTCCCAAAAGAGAGGAAGAGGCTTTGCTTTGTAGCCCTCTTTGAAAAGAGAGTACCAGTGGTCTAGAGTCCTCTCTCCTCTGGTGCAGGATCATGGATACAAGCAGCGAAAATGAGCTTTCTACAAAGGGTAGTTGGCCTCTTCCTTAGAGACAGGGTGAAGAGTGCTGTCACTACTCTTCCACATTGAAAGGAGCCAGTTGAGGTGGTTCGGACATCTGACAAGAATGTATCCTGGGTGCCTCATGAGTGAGTTGGAAGATCCAGGACACACTGGAGAAATTATATATCTTGACTGGACTGGGAACTCCTTGGTGTTCCCCTGGATAAGGTGGAGCAAGTTTTGACTCAGCTGGGGAAAGGGAGGGCTGGGTTTCCCACATGACTTGGCCCCAGATAAGTATGGATGGATGGATGGATGGATGGATATTGTTGTTGAGATAAATCTTGAATCTGAGGTAATGAATTGTTGGTGAATATCATTGTAGTTAAGATGTCGTGAAAAAGGTTGAACTTGGCTGGTCGGTGTTTGGATGTGGGGATGAGGTTTTTATGCTAAGCAGCACAAGAGCCAATTATCTTGAACAATCTCTCTGTAAGTACCACTCAATATCAGTTACACAGTCACAAAGTCAAAATAAATATACCCACTCAAACACATGTGGGAACATACAAATAGATGCAGTCTTCTGAAATTAGGTGAAAGATGCACAATCAAACACGTACAGAAACAAAAAGAACCCATCCATCTACGCATTAGCTATACCCACTTATCGTTTAAAGGGTTGCAGGGGGATTCAAAAATATTTTTTTTCTAAACTGACTTGAAGTTACATTTGCCTGTTAATGGAATAGAATGCATATGTTTGAGGAGGAGAGAGCTTGTGTAGCTGGGAGAGTGAATTGAGAAGGATTACACATTGCAAAAAACAGAATCTAAACCAGTTGTAAGACTATTAACTACTTACATTGACATTGTAAGATTAATAAATAAGTACATTTCATGCACACACACACACACACACATTTATTTATTTATTTATCTATTTTATATGCTGGATACTAGAAGTTATATTTTGGAGATTCTCATTCAAATGGAAAGCATCTTCCATTTGTAGACTCAAGCAGGATAGAAGGCCTGGTTAGCCAAGAGGCAGTCTAGTGTCCACTGCCCTAATGAACACACACGGGTATTGAATGAAACATGAATAAATATACAACTTTGCCAGCATTTCCCCAGCAAGTCTGGTGTATGGTGGGTTGCTCGCAGTTGTAAGGGTGCATGTAAGTGAAGCACCTTTAGTTGGTTAAAAATGAAATGATTAGTGAGCTAGGACACACACACACACACACACACACACACATATATATATATGCAGATTTTACTTGTTTGTGTATTAGTCAACATATTTTCTATGTTTAAGAACATAAAGAAAGAAGATTATTTTTTTTAATATTAACTTTAGTTTAGTAAGTTTACATACACCTCTAAAAATAAAAGAAATCTGAGCCCTTATAATCAGACTTTTATTTGCAAGTAGCTGACATTTTGAATGTCATTAATGCTATCATAAATATGACAAGGAAACATTTTGTATTATTATTATCATTACTTTTCTTTGCAGCAGACAGCACATGTGTTAAAAATAACATTAATGATAGCTCTGTTCTATTCCAATTTCCCAGTTAGCCATGACAGAGTGACAGAGTGGCAGGTGAGTCTGTACACACAGTAACAAGCTTCTGAACCAGAGCAGCTGAATGCAAATCAGCAGTCATTCATTTCCACCTGTGCTTTTCAGAGTTTGGCAAGTCAAAATGTCCTCAGTGAAAAAAGTCTTATTAGTGAAACCATCGTATTGTTTAAGGCCCATTATGATCAGTGCTTTATTACAATCCTCTGTGGACATTTCTGAAAACATTTTAACTTGAGACGCAGCAAAAGCACAGGTGTAGGAAACTATTTGCGTTAATCATGACTTAATCCAATTTTAGTTTCAGGATGCAATATCAGTAAGCCAGCGCACACATTAGCACCCACACGTTTGTTGCTAGGTTTGATGCTCGTTGCATAAGCTGGCTGTCAGTTTATAAGATGTAATTTTTCAATCCTAAGTAAGATAAGTTAGTCATGGCGGTGGTCCCATGAGTGGAGCCATTTGTGCAAGATGAAGATGATCTTTCCAGAATGACAAGCAACCGGCTCATCTTGTTAACCACCCTGGTTTGTTTGGGTTGTAGCGTTGCAGATAAATGTCTCTTCTTGTAATGAGCTGTCAGCAGAAAAAAATGTTTCAAGTTTTCTTCTTGCCACACACACACAGACACACATAAACAGTCCAAAAAACTGCAGTCCAACTAAAACTAGGTAAATTGAAGTCTGACATTCTGTCAATTCTGAATTTGCTTTCTCACCTACTTACCTGTGCAGGTGCCAGAGTCTGCCCTTGAGATTGTTATGACATCTGTCCCTGTTGCTTTTCCCACAAGGAAAGAATAAGAAAAAAGATTTTAAATAAGTAAAATTTAAGGACATTTAACTATTTTATATCCAATCAGGTTCAATTAAGATCATAGGTGTTATCCATTACAAGTTTTTATCCCCTATATTTTAGTTTGTTTTGAACATGTGTACAGCGAACCAAAAACATATGAATGAGTATAGTGCGCTAAATGGCTAACAACAAGGAATCCCTTTCAGAGTGTCAAGGACAGTGCAAATCTGGGCTTGAAAATCCATAAAAGTGTACATGGTCTTGGTTCACATGCCTTTATTGTAGCTTCTAGGACCTGCAGGATGAAGCTGACTGATACAATTTAGCAATCAATATGTTTTCTGTGAGAATAAGCCATGTTATTCTTTACACCTCTTCTGTCTCTTTTTCCATCTCATTCTCTGCCCTTGAGTTGATCCTTCCACCCCTCCATTTTAGCACTAGGGCAGTGATTGCGTCTAACAGGCTTTGTGGTTAGAGAAAGCAAAGAGTAGGACAGAAAGAGAGAAGCAAGATAAAACATTTATGTCAAAAATAGTGAAGCTAACCCCTAGGGTTCCTATCACATATGGTCTGAGCTCTGAGATTTGGTCCCATAAAAGTGGATTATAGGAAATAAGTTGCTGCAGCCTGCCATGCTTTCAGGATGCAGTAAGACAACCCATCTTTTTGACAGTAAATGAACCAAACCTCCTTCAGTTCAAACACAACTGTCTGTCTACTGAAGAAAAACACACAACACAGCATTTTCTAGGTATTATATTTCCACTCGTAGGGACAATGATATTTTTTCCAAGTAATTTTTCCATTGAAAAATATCAAGGTGCAGATCAGCAGATCACTATAAATGGATTTTTTTTTTTTTTTTTTTTTGTGTTTAATGCTAATGCCATACCAACCAAATATGGATATTTTTTGTTGTCTGCCACTATAGAATTGTATGTGGTTCTTTGTCTTCTAAACTCCATCCCACAAATGTCAGTGTTTGAGGTTATAATTCATCTAATTCTCCCTGCAGTTACATATTTTATGTTCTTCAAATTATAATATTGCCAGCAGGTACTCTGGCACTGCAAACCCCATTCCAAACAAGAGTTTTACTGATGGCTAATTTTTGAGAGGACTGCTTTTCTAAGGTTTAACATGTGCCATGCTGTTTTTATGAAAAAAATCATATAAGTTAGTTGAATATACCAAAATAAACTTTAAATGCAGCCTGAAATTTCACTTCCAGTGGCATGTCACCTATATCACCTTCATATCAAAGACTCATATGGAAAAGTCACCAAGGGAACATATGGATGTTCAAACATGACACCAGGACACCCTAGATCACATGTCAATCATCGATTTTGTAATTGTATTATCAGATCTGCAGTCGTATATTCTGGACACTTGGGTGAAGAGAGAAGCTGAGAGGTCAACTGATCACCACCTGGTGGTGGCGGAGGAGGATGCTGGACAGACCCGGTGCACCTAAACGTATTGTGAGGGTGCACTGGGAACACCTGGCAGAGGCCCCAGTCTGCAAGATCTTCAACTCCCACCTCCAGCAGAACTTCGACAGCATTCCAAGGGAGGCTGAGGACACTGAGTCCAAATAGACCATGTTCCTCACCTCCATTGTTTAGGCTGCTGCTCAGAGCTGTGGCTGCAAGGTGGTTAGTGCCTGTCATGGTAGTAATCCCTGAACCAGATGGTGGTCACCAGAGGTTAAAGCAGCCATCAAGCTGAAGAAGGAGTCCTATCGGGCTTGGTTAGTCTGTGGGACTCCAGAGGCAGCTGACGGGTACCAGCAGGCCAAATGGAACGCGGCTAGGGCAGTAGCTTAAGCAAAAACACGGGTGTGGGAGGAGTTTGGTGAGGTGGTGGAAAAAGACTTTTGGTCTGCCTTGAAGCGATTCTGGCAAACTGTCAGGCGAGTCAGGAAGGGAAAGCGGTGCTCTACTCAAGTGGTCTATAATATGGGTGGGGCACCTCTGACTTCAACTGAGGCTATAGTCAGGCGATGGAAGGAATACTTTTGACCTCCTTAAACCCACTGACACGCCTTCTGTAGTGGAAGCATAGTCTGGGGATGAGGGCTATAACTCGCCCATCACTGGGGGTGAGGTCACTGAGGTGGTTAAACAACCTCAGGCGTGGACGAGATTTGCCCTGAGTTCCTGAAGGCTCTGGATTTTTTAGGGCTGGTTGACACGCCTCTGCAACATCGGGGTGGGGTGATGGTCCCCATCTTTAAGAAGGGAGTCCGGAGGGTGTGTTCCAACTATCGGGGGATCACACTCCTTTGCCTCCCTGGTAAGGTCTATGCCAGGGTGCTGGAAAGGAGGGTCCATCCATTAGTCAAACCTCAGATTCAAGAGGAACAATGCAGTTTTCGTCCTGGTCGTGGAACGCTGGACCAGCTCTTCACCCTCTCGAGGATATTCGAGTGTGCATGGGAGTTTGCCCATCCAGTCTAAATGTGTTTTGTGGACTTGGAGAAGGCATTTGACCACGTCCCTCGGGGTATCCTATGGCAGGATGGGGTGTCTGGCCCATTGTCGGTCAGGTCGTTCAGTCCCTGTACAACCGCAGGGAGCACTTGGCCCATATTGCCGGCAATAAGTCGGACTTGTTTCCTGTGGGTGTTGGACTTTGTCAGGGCTGCCCTTTGTCACCGATTCTGTTAATAATTTTTATGGACAGGATTTCTAGGCATAGCCAAGTGGCAAAAGGCTTTTGCCTTGGTGGCCTCAGAATCTCATCTCTGCTTTTTGCGGATGATGCTGTCCTGTTGGCTTTATCAGGTGGTGGCCTCCACCTCGCAGTGGAATGGTTTGCAGCCAAGTGTGAAGCAGCTGGCATGAGAATCAGCATCATGGGCCTCAGCCGGAAAAGGGTGGAGCACCCATTTCGGCTCAGGGACAAGTTGCTGCACCAGGTGGAGGAGTTTAAGTATTTTGATGTTTTGTTCACGAGTGATGGGAGAATGGAGCGGGAGATTGACAGACAAATTGGAGCTTTATCTGCAGTGATGCAGATGCTGCACCGGTCTGTCGTGGTAATGAGGGAACTGAGCGTGAAAGCGAAGCTGTTGATTTACCAGTCAATCTACGTCCCTACCCTCACCTATGGTCATGAGTTTTGGGTAGTGACCAAAAGAGTGAGGAATGCAGCCATTCGGCAGGGGCTCAAAGTAGAGTCACTTCTCCTTCACATTGAAAGGAGCCAGTTGAGGTGGTTCGGGCATCTGACTAGGATGCCTCCTGGGCGCCTCTTGGGTGAGGTGTTCCAGGTAGGTCCTACAGAGAGGAGGCCCCAGACACGCTGGAGAGATTATATCTCTCAGCTGGCCTGGAAACACCTTGGAATCCCCCTCGATGAGCTGGTGGAGGTGGCTGGGGAGAGGGAGGTCTGGGCTTCTCTGCTTAGGCTGCTGCACCCGCGACCCGGCCCCGGATAAGCAGAAGAAAATGGATGAATGAATATTAAAAATCAACTTGTCTTAAGTCCATAGTGCTTATGTCTACATGTCCACATGTCAATGTGTCCAATTGCAAAAAAATGAAACCTTTTCTTTATGAGCGAAATTCTCAGTAAATTTACAATAAACTTTTCTTGCCAAAGCTACTTGAAACACGACGCTTTATAAAATGCTATCCATTAAAAGCCAACTTAAACATTAATTGTGTGTCTGGGCCTTAAAATAAAGTGTGACAGATCTTCGTATCGTATATTAGCTAGCCTCTATCTTCAAGCTGCTTCAGTATTATATTATTAACATTTGTTCCCTTGGCACAGTGGATCATGGGATAACAGAGGTGTTTGCATTCCCTCCAGTGCTGTTTGCAACAGCATTTATTAACAGCAGCTGGTAATATTAAATAGCAAGAATGGCGTTTATACATGGCAGCTGGTGATATTAAAACATTGAATGGTGTTTATAAATGCCAAATGCCATTTTAAATGGTATTTATAAACACCAGCTGGCGTTATTAAAATGTCGAACAGCAGGGGGAATGAGATGAATTATGACCTCAATGGCTTTCCATACGATTGAGGTTATTATCTTTGTTTTTTTTTTTTTTCATGTACTTATCATCTTCAGCAAAAACAAAAAAAAAGCCCTCAAGGTGGTGTACATAACTGTTTCCTTTGTTGCAAAGCTAAACATCATACACACACACACACATTGTGTCATGGACTGGGTGGCAAAAAGGACTCATATGCAGGACTCAGGATCCAGAAAAGGCACTCTTTATTTAGAGGCAG
>JAVDPK010002584.1:184219-200167 GCA_034780415.1 Cichlasoma orientale
AAAACAAAAAAAAAGCCCTCAAGGTGGTGTACATAACTGTTTCCTTTGTTGCAAAGCTCAACATCATACACACACACACACATTGTATTTACACTCATATTTTATTTTGCCATGCTGTTGTTGTTTGCAGGGTCACTGAGGAACCTCCTCTACTCATGGTTGGAAGAGATTGCAGAGATCACAAAAATACTTTTTAAAAATGAAGGGAAAATGCATCTTGTTATATTGATAGTTTAAAATTTTCACCATCAAGTACAATGTGTAAGCTATGATCAAAAAGTCCATGGGAACAAGTCAAAAAAAACCTTACCTGATTTAAATTTGAACAGGCTTCTGTTTAAGATAATCTTCTCTGCACCATTTTCAGTGCAGCTGGTATTTTTAAAACTCTTAGTGGAAGTCCCATTCTGTCCTCTGGTACCTGTGTGTCTGCAATGTGTGCTTGATGTCCTCCAACATGTCCGTTTTGGGGCCCTCCCGGGAGAGATCTAAAGATAAAAGCTGCACTGGAAGCTGTCTGGACATGCACGAAAATATGACCTTGAACTGAAGATCAGCCAAATTTAAATCCTGCAAGGCCTTTGATTTTTATGGCCCTGTTCCCAGAACCTTTTGATCACATCTAAGATGGGGACCCCATGAGCCTAACACCTTTATTTTTACCTGTGAAAAGAGGAGGACAAACTCTTCCTCCAAAGACACATAAAATATTATCATGAAATAAACTTCCAGGACAATAAATCTCCAAATCCCAATCTCTGAATGATACTGGACACTAGCAGCTGGACAAGGCACTGGAACATGCCAGGATTGCAGATGCTGTGAATTACAGACACTTTTCATGAGGTGCAGCTTCTTCCCTGACTGTTAAACACAGCCTTTTGATAGATACTTAAAGTTTTTTTTCTTTCTTTCTTTCTTTCTCTCTCTCTCAGGGACAACAATTTTATTAAAGACTTTCCTCAGCTAGCTGATGGTCTCATGGTTATTCCTTTACCAGTAGAGGAACAATGTCGAGGAGTCTTGTCAGAGCCCCTGCCCAACTTGCAGCTACTCACAGGTGAGAATATTTGAGGAAGTTTGGGAATATCTGTTCTTACTGCATGTCTCTTCTCTTTTAGAGCACTTTTTGCTAGTATTAGCTTTCTGTGACTCATTCCTAGTCTGTTGCTTGATAAATTCTGAACTTAATAAAGTTGAAAAGAACATATTGCACATGTCTTCTTGTCTCATTTGAAAGGCCTTTGCTCAGTTTTTAATTTGTCCATATGCGAATGTTTATACTCCAAGGAACAGGCAAGCTTTATATTGAAATTTATAAACCCACAAATGCAAAATCTCAGTATGTAGCTCATTCTTTTGCATTTGCCTCTGCTTTGTGAAATCAAGAGTTCAAGATCATTTGAGATCATGTAGATTAATCAATAATTCCTCTTTTTTGCTTCTGCGCTGTTAAGGTTCATCTCCCAACTTAACACAAAGAATTTCACATATATGTGCCCAAACACACATATATAGGACTTTATAAACTGTTTATTTATTTTTTCATTTTTTATATGTTCAATCCCATTCTGTAGGGGACTGAATCACTTAGACATTTGTCTTGAAACCTGCACCCATGCTTCTGCTCTCTAATCCCTCCATTAGCTAAATTGGCATTTGGTCCACAGTGACCCCTGAGATATTTTACTGAGGGTTCTGCTTTCACCACAATTGGACACACACATACATGCACAGAAACTAAAATTACCCTTTTTCACTGTGCATGAATGTCTCAGGTGTAAAACGCCTTTCAAAGGCACAGGATCAAGGTTCCCGTAAGCAGTTTATTTTTTTCCCCCCCTTGCTCTTCACTTTTGTGGCTATTTAGTTCTAGACTGGAGTGAAAGTTTAGTAATTGAATTGCAGGGAAAGGCGAGATTGCTCCCACTTCTAATGTCAGCAATCCAATTGGAGTTCAAGCTGCTCTATATATCACCATTGATCCAGGAGCAGCTGGGATATGGGCTGTGATAATAAATGGTGTTAAAGCAATAATGGATAACAATAGTTGGGCAATAAACTGTACAAATGAAATGATGGATTTAATCTATTTGTTTATTTTGAATTTGTCTTCATAATTCTGAGATGTGTAATTAGCTTTAAATTTGTTGTAGTGGTTAACTTGCTGGTGCTGTACCTGCGTTTATCGTATCTTTTTGTCTTATATTTGTCCGAGTGCTCACATTGCTTTTTGTATTGCTTAGGGGATGCCCAGTTCAGCGAGGCTGTTGGATACCCTATGGTTCAACAGTGGAGAGTGCGCAGCAACCTGTACAAAGTCAAACTCAGCTCTATTACCCTAGCTACAGGTCAGTGTCTGGATAATATGGTTTGGTGCTCTCATCACTTGTCCCTAGATTAATATAAGAAACTGATCAATAAAAGAAACGTGTTGTTTCTTTGGTCTTCTACCATTCTATGTAGTTTTAGCATATTTTATATTCTATCAATTATTTCAACACTCAGTGCTATAACCTACCTGGGTCAGATATGTTTTACATTTTTATTATTGATGTTATGGAAACAGAAAAAAGGGTAAATGTAAGGATGAGAACAACTTTGACATGGCCCAGATTGCGACGGCTAGACCACTGGATCAGAGGATCTACAAAATAGCTGGTCTCGTGTAATATTCCCCATATGCATTGTTTAAAGGAAGGACAACCAGTTAACCAGCCTCAAGGTTCTGGGCTGCTAAAGCTTGTGAATATGTGTGATGAGTGAAGGCTATCCCGTGTGGTCTGATACCATAAATTACTGAAAACCTTAATGCTGGCTATGACACACATTGCACCGGAGCTTGCTGCTTATGGGGTTGCATATTCACATACTGGTCAGAATGACCATCACTGAAAATGCCTACAATGGACATGTGTTAGAACTGTATTTTGGAGCAGTGAAATACAGTGTTCATGTAGGCAGAGGAGTGTGTGTGTTTTTTTTACCTGGGGAACAGATGGAAGCAAGATGCATTATGGGAAGATAGCATGATACTCTGACCAAGGCTCCGCTTGAAAACCTTGGGTCTTGGCAACTATGTGGATGTTACTTTGACATGCACCACTCACCAGACGTTGTTGCAGACTACACAACCCTTTCTCTGCACCTGTGTGGTTGCCATAATAGGTAACAATACCATGAGCTTTAAAAGCATACGTGGTTTGCGCTGAAAAAACCTTGCACCTCCCAGCTTACAGGACTTAAAGGATCTGCTGCTAACTTCTTTGTGTCATACCCCAGAGTACCTTTAAAGGGCTTGTGGAGTTCATGCCCTGACAGATCAGACTTGCTTTGGTTGCACAAAAAGGACCTATACAATGTTAGGAAGGTGGTTTTAATATTGTGACTGGTTGAACTAAATATAAGCCTGTTTATACCACCTATCCATAATATCCATCCTTTTCACCCATTTGGACAAGAACTCACTGATCTCGTCCTTGACGTTTTAGGCTTTTCCAAGGTGCTGAAGACACTATCAGCAGAGAGCACACGTGGGGAGCTGCTGGCTTTTCTTCAACAATATGGCAGCCATTATGTGTCTGAGGCCCTGTATGGCTCTGAGCTCAGCTGCAGCATTTACTTCCCCAGCAAGAAAACCCAGCAGCAGCTCTGGCTGCAGTACCAGAAGGGTGAGTATGCTGACAGATGGCAACAAAGGCCAAAAAAATCAATCTGCATGCTGAATTATGGAGAAATGTATGGAAAAGCTATCTTCAACACAGCCATATGGGGGTAATTTATATAACTTACCGTAAAAAAGGACACTGTGTTTGGAAAAAGGATAAGCATGTGGTGTGAACATAATTAGAGTCTCCCCTTGGCTCACTTTAATTCTGTAAATTACTTTAATTACTGTAATTTAACTGAAATATGGGACAACACTTTATCTAAATACAAACTTAACTTTAAAAGACCCCATGCTTAATTAATGCAACCTTTGGTTAAGATAACCATGTTAAGTTAAAAGCATCCATCATCTGGCATTTGCTGTGCTGTTCCTTTTTTAATTGTGCTTTTTGTTAACCTTTTTATTTGGTGATCCAAAACAGTGATATTCAGTTTGAAGTTTATTGGGTTGTGGGCATATACTTGCTCAGTTTGTATGCTTAAAAGAAAAAGAAAACAGAATTCTGAGCCAGAGAGGTCCAGAACTGAACATCCAACCCATTAAGAGTTATAAAACAATGCTTTTTTTTTTCTTCCCAATTCTAGCAAGGTGTATTGCCGTGATAGGAGCTAGAGTCCATAAGCATTTGGACAGTGACATAATTTTTCTTATTTTTCCTCTATTTATCACCCCAATGTATTTTAAATCAAACAGCCAAGACGTGATTGAAGTGTAGACTTTCGGCTTTAATTCAAGGGATTTAACAAAAGTATTGCATTAACTGTTCAGGACTTACAGCCATTTTTATACATAATCCCCCATTTTCAGACCCTTAAAAGTAATTGGATGATCTGGCATAACTTTAAATATAAGGCTTGTTATTAATACTTGGATCAAAATCCTTTGCAGTCAATGACTGCCTGGAGTAAATGCCAAATGCTGTGTTTCTTCCCTTGAGAGTCTCCCTGTACACTTCACAATTCATCCTGCTGCTTCTATCAGCAGTCACATCATCAATAAACACTACTGACCCACTTCCACGGTCTGTTTTACTAGAACTGTGCAGGCTCTTTAAGATGTTTTACGGGAAAGTCTGATCTGACCTTTCTATTTTTGAGTGTGGTTTGTATCTTTTTGTAAATCCTCTGTATTTCCATTCATGAAGGTGAGCGTTCGTGACTGGTTAGATGAAGGGTTTCTTTTTCAGTGAAGGAAATGATCACCCACTTCAGTGGTCTTTAGGGCATTCCTTCTTTTAAGTTTCATGGGGAGAATCAACCCATCCATGAAACTGATTGTGAATTGTCCAATTACTTTTGAGCCTCTGAAAATCTATAAAAATGAATTTACAATGGTAAATGCAGTACTTGTTAAACCCCTCAAATTAAAGCTGAACGTCTGCATTTCAGTCACATATTATTTGATTGACAAAGAAATGTGGCCGTTTACAAGGGCAAGATGAAAATTTTGTCATAGTCCAAAAACTTATGAACCAAATCTATGTGCCACAAAGGTATAGATCATTTATTTAATTACAAGCACAACTACCATAGTACACAGGATTTGCCTGTGAAACCTGTCCTTATTTTGCACCACTGGGGAAGCATCCATATGACTTGTTCATTATTTAGCATGACCATAAAGTACATAAAATTAAGATGAAAAATGTACTGCTCAACAGCACAAAGTTTACTTATGTTGTATAACTTTCAGCTGTGTGTATTTGAGTGCCTCTTTTTTTTAACTACACTTTACTTTTACTGCATTTTAAGTGAGAAGCAATGCGCTTTTTATCCCTCTACATTACTCTGACAGCTTAAAACACTCATCATAGGTTTGATGGTCTCTGTTAAGGCACAATTATCATCAGTGTTGTTTTTGTCCTCATCACCCACAGTTACCTGCATCCAAGTACATGTGAATGAAGTAATGAGCTAGTCAGTTACAGTGACAAAAAAGGTTAGGAGGTTGTCGTTTAATAGAGAAATATTCAATTAAAATGCACACAGCAATGTGGTATGAAGAGAAACTGCTATAGATATTTTATTTGCTTGTTCATAAATGTTTATTGCACTCAGATTATCAACAATACAAACAGGAACTGGAGGACACGGAGATGTCTACAATGTGCTCAACACACTGTAAAATTCATAACCATCACAACATAATTGGAAAGCCACTGGTTTTTGGTTCATTGACAAAAATGCAATAGAATTACTGAATAAATA
This sequence comes from Cichlasoma orientale, assembly GCA_034780415.1. Lineage (NCBI taxonomy): Eukaryota > Metazoa > Chordata > Actinopteri > Cichliformes > Cichlidae > Cichlasoma > Cichlasoma orientale. The sequence goes on from JAVDPK010002584.1 coordinate 190,097, forward strand.
TGCAAGGAAATCATTTATTTTCTCCAAAAACATAAAGATGATATTAAGGTGAGACAATGTGAGACAATTTGATGTTTACCACACTGACACAAGGACACTTGATTTTTCTGGCATTTTATGCAGTTTTTTTTTTGTTACTTTAAACATCTTGAATATTTCCAGTAATTTCTACATTTTATTAACTTCTTTAATGTACAGCACTAAAAGGATTTATGGTAAGGATGACATGCAGATGAGTCTTTAATCAATCAATGCTAAAGTATAGCATGACCAAACAAAGTAAACACATCATCTAAAACGTAACAGCACAAAGATATGACTGTGGTAGACTTGATACTTCAGTTCCACTTTTTTCTCCTCTTTGCTTATGTAGAAATATTAAAAACATGTATTGGTTATTATACGTATGTATGTTTGTACATGCTGCTTAATAGGGCTCCAGTGCAGAGTTAAGGACAGCTTTGTGAAATTAAATATTTTAAGGCTACAACAGTCAGTCTGCAGTATGCCGCATCCCACCTTTTTAAAAAGGGTCTTTTATGTTTATTTATCTCAAAAGCATCAGCTTTCTCACACAGCCTTTAGATTCTGAAACTAAATGTACATGGTGTACCAATAAATAAATTACACACTGATGGAGACCAGTGTGCACTAAACAGCAACATATTGTATATGGCTGTCATCCTGTAACCAACAACTGAGAACTCAGGTTGCAAGCCATCTGACATTTAATAAAAATCTGGGGAATGCAAAGCAACAGGGTACCAACACGGTATCACAAACTCAGGTGTGGGGTAGGATGCTGGAGTTTTCACTCATTATCCTTGCAGTGCTACTCTAATCACTTCTGCCAGCTATGATTCCTACAAAGATTGTGAAACCAGTAGGTAAGCATTAGGAAACAATGCCACAGAGCATGCCGTCTGAAATAGATGTAAAGATTGAACAAAGTCTGTAAACATTTGTACAGTTTTAAAAATCTGATGTGTGTGTGATATGGGTGGTTTAGTGTTAGCTATACTAGTATAGTAAGAAAAGGTCATTTAGATATGACTGCATATGATGCAGCTGAAGGTACTTTACTAGGGAACGGACACAACAGAGGGGTATACTACAAAGGAAGTTCAGCACAGCTAGGCTTGCTTTGTGTTAGCTGGCTTGACAAAAATCTAAAACCCCAGTTGGAGATGACGGTATCATGACGGCGGTTATCGGCAGAGGCTTTCTCTGTTAAACTGGGGTCTGTGCGTGCTCACACAAAAAGGGGTGTTTCACATGTTATGACTCCTGCCACTTGCAGTTAGCAACGTTATAAGATAATGATGATAAAAAATCTATAAAGAACTTTTTTTTTAAAAGTAAAATGCAACGCTCTTGCAAATAGGACAGGAGATTAATTCTGCAGAAAACCATTAATCTGCACACAGCAATCAAATTTAACACAAGATATATTTACTTTTATGCTGCTGTTTATTTCTAATGTGACTTCTGCACATTAGAGCTCTGAAAGTTTAAATTGGGATACATTTAAACATTAAAGGTTACTGTCCCAAAACCTACTAAAGGAACGTGCAGATCTCTTGTTTTTCAGCAGCTCAAAGTGAAACTGATGTCACTGATTGAACAGGTATTCTTGCTGATAAATGGTCTGATTGATTTTACAATCTGTGTTCTAGTAGCTGCAATTCCAGCAGCTTAAAACAGACTTCGCAGCAGATTAGAACCATGTATAAAAATTTCTATACCTTTTCTGCATCACCAACTGATTACATGCAAATTCCAGTGACAATACAAGCCAGTTTTTGCGCTCCTGGTACTTTATAGCATTCATTAGTTTCAGGGAGATTAACAAGCTGCATATATAAAACAAACTCTCCAAGCACAGACTCTATACAGTACTTAATATATGATTTGGATAAAAGAATCAGTGAGAACATGGCACTTCTAGCTGATTTTAAACCAAACTCTGAACATAACCTACTCCCAACCAGGTAATGTGTTTAGCATAAGTTACCACGGTGATTTAGCCAGGTAAATTGAGAGCCACGTTCACGATGTTGAAAACTCTGACTTTAAGCTTGAAACAGCTCAATCTCACTTCATAGTACACCCCTCAGAGTTTTCTCACTTTGAAACACTTTCCAAGCTACAAAGGTCATCCTAGCCCTTAGAACATTTCTGCTCTAGTCATAACGGACACAGCTCTGCGCAAGAAGAATAAAATAGGAGCTACTGTGGTTTTTCATCCAGATTAAAACTATTCAACGCTACCAATACTGCAGCTGAAGCAAAAAGAAGAAAATGAAGAGGACTGAAACTGAGGTAAAAATCTATGAGCGAGAAAAACAGCTGGAGTATGATCTGGAACAGATGACTGAATTTTATGTTACATCTGCCTGTCTGTCAGTGATATAGCAGGTAGGCTGTGGCTGGAAAGTCACTCAATGTATGTTACAAAAATGTACAAATGTAAACTGTACAGAGAGAAAAAGGTTTGTAGCTCAGGCTGTGGATTTTAGTGACATTTCCTTGGAAAATACCGGGAAAAAGACAATAATGTGCTCCTGAAAAATGATAATGTGGTCAACAGAATAAAAATCTATCATTTTTGATTGTATTAACAAGGCTACCTTTAAATGAGCTTTAAAAGACTCTCTTTCAACATTATAGACCTACATAAGAAGTTTCCAAAAAAATAGGAATTAACAATATAAATAAATATAATTCCAGTAAGTGTCCCTATTGCAATTTACCAATAGTTCCACCACAGCACATAAATTAGAGTTTGCCCTCTTTTTAGTACCTACCTCAATGTTTTATGTTTAATATTCCCTGAATGTTACCAAATGCAATTTAATAAATGCTGGTACTTAGTTTTGCTATGAGCTAACTGTGCAGTAAACTTTAAAGCTGCCAGCTGCATTCAGCAACATCAATGTTAGCGTGTGCTACTAAAACCTAACACAAGAAAACAGTGATGTATCGATAAAGTGCTTCACAGGCCCAGAGCCTTATGCTTTATTTAATGTAAATACACGTTTAGTGAAAGCCAGGCTGATTGGTGAATACAGCAGTCAATAACAGCTGGGGAGTGGGGGGGGGAGTGGGGGGTGTAACCAGCTGTACTTTGTGCCTCAGTAGTTTAAATATTAATTGCATCTTAGGCTTATTTTAATGAGACAACATGCCAGTGTGTTTAATCTTAAAATTTTTCCAAGGTCAGATCCATCAAGAGAACCAGATTAAATTTGAGGTACTAAAGAAAAAATCTAGTACTGAACCTGAATCGACTGAACCATTCATTTAATAACCCAAATGAGAGCTACAGTGAACTGTCTGGACTGCAGCTAAATTAAAGAGCATTCCTTCCTTTCTCAAGCTTCTTTACAGACTTACTCTGATGCTCAAGTGCAATTAGACTTGATTGTTCTAAGAAGTAGAGGAATGCCTCCTCTGAATGTATGTGTAGACTTTAACACAGTGGTCCCAACAATCCAGCACTAGCAGCTGTCCTTTCTGGGTAGTGGCCACTCCCACAGGACAGGTCAGCCCTTCCTGGATTAAAATATTGTATCCACCTTCTTTTGGAAACTGGAGGATTTCTTTCCTGCCGCTGTCTGTAACCAGCAAATCTCCATTGGAATCCACACACATGCCAGTGATACAGCGGAAGTCTTCTGTCTCTGAGAAGAAATGGCTGAGCTGTTTGCCAAGCTGCCCATCAGTACCCACTGAACCAATGGAAAAGCCGCCCTCCAGGTGGGGCTCATTCTGGCGTTTCTCAAAGTTCAGGGCCAACCCCTGGGTGAAATAGACTGTTCCAGCTGCATCGCAGGTCACAAACTTTGGCCGCACAGCAGAGCAAAGTCGGTTGTAGCTGACCACACCTATGTTGCGGTCCACTGCTAGACACCACAGCTTGCCACCTTCAACATCTGACACCACAAACTGGCCTGATGGCATGGCAGTAATACCCCAGGGTTTAATCAGCTGGTTCTTGTGGCAGGCCACACAGTGCCCATCCATAGTATAGACTTTAACTGAGTTATCGTAGTTGTCAGTGACACCAATCAAACCTTGAGCCGTCACAGCAATGGATAAGGGGACAAGATTAGGCAGGTCAGCCCCCAGGAAGCTCAGAACAAAGTTGTCAATGCTACTGGCATTGCGTCGAATTTCACGTTGGAAGCCTTTGCGATTAAAAATCTGGATACGGAAGTTTCCACGATCAGCCACCAGTACCTCCCCTTGAGGTGTCACACAGATGCTGACAGGTAGGTTGAAATTGCCAGGTTGAGTTCCCTTAGAGCCCATCTTCTTTACAAACTGGCAGACTGGCGTCCCTGAACTTGCCCGCGCTGCTCCAGGTGAACCCCCTCCTGCATCCATAGATTTTGACTTAAAGCTGCTTGGTGAACCACATACTGCCTCCTCTACAGCAGCAACCATGTCAATATCTCGGTAAAGATCCACTGGAGCCCCCACTGCACCACCTGTGGCCCCCGCACCCTCTATATCACCTTCAAGTGCAATTTCTAACCCACTCTCCTCATCATCGGTATTGACAGTGTAAGTTCTTGTGGTCAACTGGCCCACTTCTAGAGGTTTAGAGTGCTCAGTTCTGATCAGCTCTGGCTGTTGCAGTTGAAACATTGTGGGTAAAGTGCTCTTCAGATCCAGGTCTTCTTCATCACTATCTCCACCATCATCCTTTAGCAAGGAAATATCACTCTGCCTTGCTCGCATTGTCAAATAATCACAGCGTGACACTACTTTCACCTCTGCAATGTTAAGTAGATATGTCTGCTCCTCCAGGACCTGTGCATTGAGCTTTTCTACTTCTGCCATGGAAGCTCTGAATGTCCTTCTAGATCTGCTGAGCTCTTCTTGAAGACGTAGCTCGGCTGTAGCATAGTCCTGCTGAATTGCCCGGTACTTTAGTCTCAAGGACTTGGAAATGTTTTCAATTACTGTCTTTTTCTTCTGAATTTCACCTATAACATCACGGAGAGCCTCCAGTTTACCACCCAGGTCCTTACGACGCTGTTCAGCAGCCACCCTTATTGGCTGAACTGAATGGCCTTCATGCAGGTGGCCCTCTCCTTTGCAGAGCTCACAGAGAACCATGGCACAATCACGGCAGTACTGTCGTGGCAGGCGGTTGCAGCAGGACTTGCACATTAAGGCAGCAGCAGCAGCACTGCAGGACATAGTGCAATCCAGAATCTTGAGCACAGTGAGATTATCAGCCAGCTGGGAGATGCTGCTCATACGGGAGACCTTGCTACAAAAAGGGCAGCGGACACCATTGATAGTATTGGCCAACAGCTTCTCCAGACACTGCCGGCACACTGTGTGACCACACTGCAGGAGTTTGGGTCTCATTTGTTCCTGGTTGTAGGTTTCCAGGCAGATAGGGCATTCAAGAACCTCCCTCATTAGATCTGGATCAAGAGCCGCTGCCATTGTGGTCCTCACCTTAAATGGAGAAGAAAATTAAAGTTCTGTAACATTTTTGCCAGACTGTGTAACACTGAAGCACACAACCAACAGATATTTAAAAAAATTATATATTATAAAATAATAATAGCGTGAGCTCATCTGATGCAGCCCCGCTGGCTGCCACTGTCCAGAGAAGTGGACTACTTTGCAGCTTATTTGTCAGGTCAAGTTTATGGAACAATCTAAATAACACAGCAGATTAGAGTCACATTTCTTAACATTACTTGTTACGCGGAAACCGTGCAGTGACGACAGGCTACAGAAAATAAGATACCGGCATATGGAAGTGATGGTGTGTCAGTAAGCTAAGAGACACACAACCGTGCCGTGCTAATAACAAGCAGGCGTATTAGGTCATCTCTAACAGCAACATAACGTTCTCTAGTTGTTTCACAGCGGGTTGACACTGCAGTCCAGACTTACAAACGAAAAGTAAAAGGCAGGCCTCTCCACAATACGGCAAATGCCCTTAACGCTGCACACAAACAGGTAGTGTTATTCAACGACAGTGCTGACTTTGAAGGGCATGCATTCAAAAGGAAGAGAGGCGGCTCGTCATACGAGTCTCGCACGACATTTCTGCTCTTAAACATTACCTTTACTTCAGTGTTTTGCTGGTTAAAAGTGCAGAGCTCCTGCTGGGCGTCCTATCTTTCTATTAACCAGCTGCTAGTAGACTGCAGTGCTGACGACTTCACGCACACACAGCCGGGATGTTACGCAATACGCACAGAGATGAGGTGACGAATGTTTTGATTGGCTGCCATTTAGTAAAAGGGAGAGTGAGAGGACCGCATGACTAGAATCGTATGTTTTGTGACAGCGCCCTCTGGCGATGTGGATGGCCTCAAAATTACCAAAGAAAGTTTTATCTATAAGTTTTATCTATACTATTACTTTTTTAAATCTATATTTTTTCAGGTTTTTCAGAAAAGACAAAAAACAGAACTAAACATTGAAATTATGATGATTTAGGCAAAAATCAAACTTCCATTAAATGACTAAGGCCATTATTTTAAAATGGTGACAAAATGCAACCCAATACAAATGCAGTTCCATCAGATAAAATAAATCACATTTCCATGTAAGTTTAGCAATTTTGACTTGGCATTTGATTCATGCAGTGAATAACATAGAAATACATGGAAATAGATGCAATCATTCTTTCTTAGACCTTCTTAGCAACTGAATCTTATCAATTTAACAGTAAAATGTTTGCTTATTAGTGGAAATTAAATATGCTGTCACTCATCCTCCAAAGAAAGGGATGTCATTTTAGCAGAGCACCTTTCTTCATTAAATCTACCCTCTGCTAAGGTGAATAACTTGTTAAGTTGACCAAGTAAACAAACTTGTAACTGAGAAAATGAAGCCTGAAGCAGTGCCCACAATCTTTAAAACAAGGGAGTAATTATTGAGAGTCACCACTAGATGTCAGAATAGGTCTATTTGAAAATGTTCACACTACACGCATATCAGCCAGTGAATGCCATTGGTAATCCTGTTACAGTACAATGTTCCGCTGGGAAACCTCGGGTCCTGGCATTCATGTGGATTACTTTGACATGTACCACCCACCCTGACATTGTTGCAGATAAAACACAACCCTTCCCTGCATGGCAATGGTGCTTCCCAACAGTACTGGCTTCCTCCACAACGTCTGTTCCCCAGAAACTGCTCAGAACCAGCTAAGGGAATATGAATCTGTCTTTTTGACCTGGTCTCAAAACTCCCCTATTCCCAGTCAAGCATCCCTGGGATGTGCAGGAACAAGCCTGGGTGGAGGCCCCACCCCACAACCCATAGGACCCAATGGATTAGCTGCCAGTGTCTGGTGCTAGACATCACACCACAGTGCTGGAAACTCCCATGTCAATGGCCCAGTGGGTCAGAGCTGTTGTGGCAGTTGCAGAGAACCTATGCAGCATTGGGCAGATGGTTTTAATGTTGGTGCTGATGATACGATTCTCTAAGATTATCTAAGAAATGGTCTGAATTTCTTAGGTATAGCAGAACATTTAAGACTTGCACTTTTTCTCTATAATGGTTTATAAAAGTAAAAAAATATATATATAATTTATAAGATCTAGGACAAATATAGTGAGGACCTGTTACAATCACTAATCAGTATGGACCTTACAAATAAATAATATCATCCACCCATAGTGAGCACATCTGTATTTAAGATACCTGACTCTTGCTGTTGTTGCATGGGCAACATCACTCTGGCCAAAGGGGACGGGTCCCTGATGACTAATTATGATGCAACCAGTCTACAAAGACATTTTAAATAACAAAGACAGTGCAAGATTAATGTCTGGTAACTTTACCACATTGGTCTCTTCACGGTGTTTGATGACAGGCAAGTGTCGCATAAGCATCGCATCTATTCCACACAGTAAAGGCCTGTCACAGCTAAAGATGCAAGGAGGATGGGTCACTCGTTTAACTGCGTAAAAATACACGTGGTCAAATTTACAGCAGTTTCTCTAAATGTGTGTGGATTCAGTTAAAGTGTGTCATGCAACACAAATAACAGACACAGGCGCACAATGCTTTAGCAATCCCAGGAGGAAAATATATGTTACTGTGTAGATTTAAACAATTTAACAAATATTTAAGCTATTTCATAGGCGGTGAAAGTAATTAAATTACTTGAAAGTGTAGTGGCCAACCTGAGAAAGGGGGATTTATTGCGAGAGCTGGTTGACGACATCTCTTTTCATTGTCTGTGCTTCCCCGTGAAGTACGTGTAATTGGGCTCATGGGCCACCCCTTGAGCCTGTTTACATAGTGTTGCAAATGAAATTAACACCCACCCTTAAACTGCTTGCAAGTGTCGTGTAGGTGGGCACAGGGAATAAGGCACAAAGACATGCATGCGTGAACTGACTCAGTTTTCTTTGACACACAAACTTACATAACAGGTCATGGCTACAGCTACAAGGACATAAGGCCGTTTCAGTGACCTGAGATACAGCTTACATTTAATAGTTGAATGTTAGCAAAGATGGCTGTTTTGAGGCTGTTTTTAATATTACCCTAGAAGAATTTGCTCTGGCGTATTCGTCCGAAGCCAATTTTCTTTTGGACTATGACACTCAGTTGTTGCTACAATGCCCTGGCTGTTGTAAATGTGTTAATCTGAATTAGCTTGACAGAAATGTCACACCTTGAACAATGTCACTCACTTACTTTTATGTTTTATTTATGTCTCATTTTGCACATTTTTCATCGTCTTTTGGTTTGTTGCACAGTCAGAAAGCGCGTCGCATTTCATTGTTGCGTCATAGCAGAAGTTTCGGCGCACCTTTTTGTCAGCACAAAGAATTCGTTCTTGCTTACTTGGAAAACTCACATGTGTTTCTTCTGTTCTTGCAAAGTAAATGGAAACAAAAGCACATCTGCCACATCAGCACAGATGGCAGATGTGCTCCACTGAAACATGTGGCTTGCTCTGTCCTCCAATTCAATCACTCAACACCCGATTAGCAATCTCTCTCCTCCCCTGCTTCTGTCACTTCCTCTTCTTTCCATGTGGTGTGTTATTTTCCTGCTTAAGGAGGAAATGATGAAAAAGAATCTCCCCTAACTCCAGTGAGAACATCAAAAAGTGGTAATTGACACTTATGAGAAGAAACCAGGCACATCCCCTCCCTCCATCCTTTATCCCCCCAGCCATTCTTCTTTTGTCTATGACAGCTGATGGTCATAAGGGATTAGGTTTTTTTTTTTTCTTTCTTTCAAGTAAATCCAGATGGTGACATTCTATGCAACTAATCTTCTTTTTCTCCAAGCAAGGGTAAATTATTTTTACAGATTTAAGAAAAGGGGGATTGCATTTGCAATTATGAAAGAGTACATTTAAAAAAGATGCTTTGACACCCCTCATCTAAAGTGAATCGGTATTGTTCTCAACTGTTGATCTTCTCCCTTTTACCAATACCCCTTTCTCCCCTGAAAACCACTCCAGAGGCAACAGACCAGGGTATTGGTGGAGGCGGGCGTCGTGAGCTGAAGTCACTTCCCTTCATCAGCTACCTGTCGGCACTGCAGAAGAGCCAGCTTTTATCTGATGACATGGTGAATGGCGTGGAGATCCGCTGTGAAGAAAAGGGCAGCTGTCCAGCTGGCTGCCACCTATGCAATCACCAGGCCATGATGGGTGGAGTATCAGGGAGAGGCCGCAGTGGTAACGGCAGGAGTGGAGAGCAGCCTTCCCCCATCCCTGTTCTGCTGGAAGTCAGCCGCGTCGTGCCCCTTTACAGCTTGGTCCAAGACAACGTCACCAAAGAGGTGAGAAAGCAGCGTGGGAGTATAGGAAGCTCTGTGTCTGCGTGCCAGCTCGCATGCACATGCATGTGTGTAAAGTGAAAAGGGACAGACGAGAATGTGACCAGTCAACCTAATTAAGAGATGTGATGCCACTCGAAGCAAACACAGTCCACATCCAGGAATAAACAATTTTATAATTTTTTTTTGTAATGAAATGCTCAATATGTGTGTGTGTGTGTGTGTGTGTGTGTGTGTGTGTGTGTGTGTGTGTGTGTGTGTGTGTGTGTGTGTGTG
>JAVDPK010002584.1:207182-233810 GCA_034780415.1 Cichlasoma orientale
CAGCTGCCCAAAGCTGTCAGGCGAACTGCAGAAGTGCTGAAGTGTGTGTGTGTGTGTGTGTGTGTGTGTGTGTGTGTTTGTGTGTGTGTGTGTGTGTGTGAGAGAGAGAGAGAGAGAGAGAGAGAGAGAGAGAGAGAGAGAGAGAGAATGTATGCGTTCACACACGACTTTTATCTCTTTTTGAGACTGATTTTGAGTTCTGAACAGTTTTGCAATGTGAGGACATTTTGACCAGTCCTTGCTTCTTGAAATGTAAGACTGTAATTTTATAGATTGTGACCAGTAGCTATTTCAGGGAATAGTCAAAGGAAAATGAAAAATTGACAGAAGTGAGATGTGTGGCTGTGTGTGCTGTAATGTGGAGGAAACCAGTGGAGAAAACTGGTGGAGGGGGGGAGGGCAGGGTGGGAGGTGGAGGGATAGGGTAAGCATGGATGGACAGAAAGCCCATGTTCCAAAAGATAATTGCATTTCTCTCACCTGTTACCCTTTACAGGCCTTAAAGAGCGCCACAATGAGCTCATACTGGTGTGCTGGAAAGGGCGATGTCATCGATAACTGGTGTCGCTGTGACCTGAGTGCCTTCAGCAAAGATGGCCTGCCTAACTGCAGTCCCCTCAGGCAGCCGATGTAAGTGTGAGGTGACACCATGACACCTTGGGATCCATCCACATACACAAGAGAGGTTTTATGGATGCATGCACCAATGCACTGCAGGGACACTTATACGCACTTGGATATGCGCACACACATACACACTTACCTGTCTCTCCTGACTCCTGGGGCACTTGAGAAAGCTGTAGACATAAGCACAGTCCCTGAAGTTCTAATAACTGTCAGTCGGCCCTTACACTTCTCTGACAAGAACATGCTCTCATTCAAGGTGTCCTAATAATACTCCTGAGGCTTTTGTAAGTCATCCACCGCAGCAATTGTTGCCTTGAAAATGTTTAAAAAGAAACAGGAAGTTGAAAGGGCAAAACTTTAGATGATAAAGCTACAATGAAAGGATTAAATTCAAGAAAGAAAATACATTTGCACATACTAGTTATGTCTGTTATGTCTCCCTGTTTTCTGTGCCTTTACTTTTCTGCCTGCTCCAGTTGGTTAGTCTCTCTTCTCTCATATTCCCATTCTGTCCTTCCATCTATTCTCTATATTATTCATCTTCTGTCTGTGTTAAGTTCATATATGTCTTGGTCCTGGCGTCAGTATTAGTACTTCCTGTCTTTTTTTTTAATAGCCTCTTGTCTCCCATGTTTGTATTTAGTTCTACTTCCCCTGTCTCATGATTCCTGATTGGTTCCCACTGTGTCTCGCACCTGTTCCCTCTCTCCTCTTTACCTTGTGTATAAATTGTCTGTGTTTCCCACTGTTCTTTGTCACGTCATCCGTCATGCATCGTGCTGTGTTCTACGCCTGTTCCTAGTCCGACTCCTGGTTCCAATCCTGCTTTCTATGCGTTCTGTTTGGAGAGTCATCAGCATTAAAGCTGTATTTTCTGTTCCCGTTCTGACTCCTGAGTCCTGCATTCTGGATCCAAAACCAAAAGGCAATGACATGCTATGATATGATAAGTCAGATTACAGACTATTTTGCACAATTTTTTTTTACAAAAACTCTGTGATGCATAAACTTTTTGCTCATTTTCTTAGTGTTTTGCTTGGGAATTGTGGTTCTTGATTTACTTGGTGACACGAGCGGAGTTTTGGTTAAGCTTTCTGTCACTCCATGGCCTGACAAATAAGGCCAAGAGTCAGTGCAGCAGCCAAAATCCCCAACTCTGGATAGTTCTGGGCATATTATAAACCTGCAGTAAGTATCAGTATTGTCTATGAGGATGAAACTGAGCATCAAAACAGCCAACCTCTTTCATGGCATTGTCACAGAAACAGCTGGAGAGCAGACAAAAATTGAAATGTTGTTCTTTTATCTCTTTTGAGGGATTAAAGAGGGAAAACTACACATGGAAAGCTGCTGGAGCACATGTGGCTTTGGAATGCCGTTTCGTTCCAAGTCTCTGTTTGCCATTCTGTTGTCAGATGATATATAGCTAGAGGTGGTGCACTTTCTAGTCCAACACAATAACAACAACATGTGGGATTCCCACTTATCCATTTGAGATTTATGTCCATGCTTTCAGCATAAAGCATAGGCTATCACAGTCTGATGAGAAAATCCAGATGAGGACACCGACCAGCTGTGGAAGCATTTTTATCTCATTGTTCAAATTTGTCTTATTTCCATATCTCATATTCTCTGTATTGTTTAGTTTGCGCCTAGCCCCTTACCTGGAGCCCTCAAGCACAATGGTCGCCCTGGAGTGGATGGATGTGGAGCCTTTGATTGGCTGCAAAGTTTCTGACTACATCATCCAGCATAAACGAGTGGAGGATCCCTCAGAGGCAGAGATCTACACAGGTAGAGAAGCTTAAATTCAACCCCGAGTTGGCTATAAGCATTTCTTTTTAATTAAACTTACTTATTGTTGGCCTTTAGTCCACATATACACATATAAACATGCAAATTGAAAGTTGATTAGAAGACTCAAATAAGAAGTTACATTTGCAGTGAATGAGTTTAAAGCTTTAGTCTGGATACAGAACAAGTGTAGGAGTTTAGACTGAGGATGGGAGAAGATGACGTAGGGCAATTTATCAGGGACATAAATGGTACTGACCATTGCACTGTGGGGATGGGGGAATGGTCATGGTTGTGACGAGAGGTGGGGTGAGTCAGAGAAAAGGGCAAGGTTTAATAATATTGGAGAAAATGAGATGGTCTGGAAGAAGCTGGGTTTAGACACTGGGAAGCGTGGACAGGCCATCCATCACCCAAGGGAGGAGCTGATGAAGCGTGGGCACCAGTGAGCAAGGAGAGGGCACAGACAGCTAGACACAGGCATGCTGGCAGAGGTGAGGTAGGGAGGGGCAGATGGTATGGGTGACTCACTTTGCTATGTGCCAGTCACCATTCTAATTCGTGTTAGAACAGAGAATAATACAGACTGAAAACCACTGTCTTCGTCTTTTGTCTTTCTACCTGATTCTTGACCTGTGTTGTTTACTTTCTGAACTTTAAGTATGTGTACAAGCCCAACACTTCTAGTGACTCACTTTTTCCTCTGTGCACCAAGACAGTGGATTTTAAACCAAACAATGATATTATCAAAGAGTGCAGGCTTTCAATTAAATTCAAAGGGTTTAACAAAAGTATTGCATTAACTGTTTAGGACTTATGTGAGTTCATATGCTCAAAAGTTATTGGACAAATGACTGACAAGCAGTTTCATGAGGCCTGTTTGCTTGTTAATCCATAAAAAATTAAGCAAAGAAAAAATCTGGAGTCATTTCTAGCGATAAACTTGCATTTGGGAGATCCAAAAAGATTTCATTGCAAGTGAAGGTGCCCATTGTTAGGTCAAAAATCTAAATAAACCTATCAGAGAGATAACAAAAACTTTAGGAGTGGCCCAATCAACAATCTAGTACATTCTTAAAGGGAAGTTATGGGCTGGCCAGCTTATAGTAGCAGCATTAAAAAACCTGGAAGACCACAGCAGACAGCCATTGCAGAATTCTCTCCTGGGTTAGGAAAAACTCCTTCACAACTATTCACAGCTCTAGTTAAGTCCAGAACACCCTTGAGGAGGCAGGCCTATCAATGTCAAAGTCTTCAATCAAGACACAATATAAATACAGAGGGTTTAGAACAAGGTGCAAACCTCCAGTTACACTCTAAATCAGGAAGGCCAGATTTGACTTCACTAATGGAGCCTTCCAAGTCCTGGAAAAAGAAAAAAAAACCTAACTAAATAAATAAAAATTCTTTGGACATCAAGATGAATTTGTACTAAAATGATAGGAAGAGAAAAGTATGGAGAAGGAGAGAAACTGCTCATGATCCAAAGGATACCACATTATCTGTCATGATGGAGGTAACGTTGTGGCTTTTGCATGTATGGCTGCCAGTAGAATCGAGCTACTAGTGTTTATTGATGATGTGACTACTGATAGAAGTAGCTGCATGAATCCAGAAGTGTGCAGGGCTAAAAAAAAGAAAAAAGGGACTTCAAAGTGGATAATGACCCGAAGCCTACTGCAAAAGCAGCCCAAGAATTTTTCAAGGCAATGTTGTGAGATATTCTTCAGTGGTCAAGTCAGTCACATGATCTCATGCATGCTTCTCAGCATGAAGACAAAACCTAAGACAGCTGCAATAAAGGTCTGGCATCATCTCAGCAGAGGAGATGCAACATTTAGTGATGGGTTCAAGACTTCAGGCAGTGATTGACTGCAAAGGATTTTCATCCAAGTATTAAAAACAACTCTTGTATGCCTCTGAAAATGAGGGACTATATAGCTGTATTTCCTAAACAATTAGTGCAATACTTGTGCCAAACCCCTTGAATTAAAGCCAGAACTTGGCGTTTCCATCGCATCTTGATTATTTAATTTAAAATCCACTGTGGTGGAGGCGGAATTACAAAATCAGTTTCATTATACACAAAACCTATGGACCTAACTGTAAAAGCTGCATCTTAAAGTGATGAGATCCTGTTCTCTGAGCTCAGCAAAGATAGATAGATAGCCTGATACAGTGCTTACGTTGTGTATAAAAAGTGTAATATCTTTTAAAGCCCAGCCATTCCTCAGTGCTTTTTTCTCAGCCTCTCCTGCCTTTGACAAATGCACATAGACAGGTTCCCCTATGGCAGTTGCCACTAAAGCCAGTCTTCATTGGCCAGGCAGCAGTTTGGGGATAAACCCTTTGCTTGAGGGCATCTTGGTGGTTTTCTGGAAACAAGTGTTTCTACTTCATTTTCCCCGTTCACATTTTCCGAGACTGTGTGATGATTTGAACCACTGAGCTTGTAGTCGAGCTTCTCCAACATCTTAGGGTGGGTACACTCTAGGATTATTCGGCTGAATTACAGTAAAACCATGTTTGACCATTCTAGGGAAAAATCCTGATCCAAAGCTTAAGTCAGGGATGACAGTTGGCAGTATAAAGCAGTGTGAGGTGATACTCAGTTTTCACGTGTTAAAGAGGGAATATTATGGAAGATATGACTTTTTGTATTTTTTATATTTGAATATCAAGTAACGGATTTTTTTTTTTTTAACAATAGTGCTTTTTGAAGCACTTGGAACGCCCACAATTAATTACAGGACACCACTGGCATTCATAAACATAAACATAACAGATATTGGTCACTATCAATGAAAACAAAAAGATGGGACGAGTCTGATGAAATCCTACATCATCGGTAGCAACGGTAGTACCTTCACGCAGGAGATGGGATACAGTTGATGGCAGCATTGAGGATGCATCTGCATCCATTCAAAGCTGAAACACTCCAACAGGCTGGTGTCTGAGATAGAAGAAATATAGACAGCTTCAGACACTCAGCCATGCTGAGTATGAGTCACACACCCAGAGCACACACAGCCATGTGCACAATCATACAGATGGCAGACATAAAGAGTGTGAAGATGCAGACACTTGGATGCAGTCTTTATTGGATTCCCAAAGCCATCTTTCTATGTCAGCGCTGTCTAGACAAGGATAGGAGAAAAGACCTGGTCCCTCTATTGTTCAGGTCAATCATATAACACAGATAATTCCACATATTTCTCAGATTGTGAGAGGGCTTGATTCCGATCCATTGGAAACCAGCGTGTGCAGCCTGCTTTTACAATGACTATACAAGCTACTTTATTTGAAATGATTCACATGTAAACGTCAGTACTGTGATATAAAATGAGGCTGCGCCCACGTATTTATCTACTAGGCATCAGCAGTGTAAGTCAAGATATGTGGGGATAACTCTTGGGGGAGAAAAAAAGAAAAAATCTAAATTCAGTCGTCATTCCAGTTATCGCTAAAGACGAGGACGCGCTTTTATTTTTCAAATGCGTTTTTCCACAAGCTGGGGTTAAATAAGCTGATTTGAATGACGTAATGTGCCACCCTTTTGGCTTAGGTTTTTCATCCTTAACAACTTCCTGCATGAATAGATGCAATCATAAAGTCCTTGAAAATCTTTACAGTGAAAGCTCTCTTCCTCTAAGCTAATATCCATAAATCTTTTTTTCTTGTGACTCCGTCTTGCCTGGTGATGTGTATTGATTTTACACCTCAGTTACCTCATAATTGGTAAAGGGGATCTGTGTTTACTGGAAATCTTATGTCAAAGTTTGAGTGTGTTGTTTGGAAGTGCCTTATTTAATTATAAACCCTCCATCAGTACGGTGGGTGGTGTAAAAACCAACCATGTTAGCTCACTGATTTCTGGTTTCTTATGCCACTTCTAAGCCTCTCCCTTCATTTTTTTTCCCTCCGGGTGCTCTAATTACATCATATTTGGCTGTGAATCCAGAACAAGACAACATTATGCCCATGTATGGTAGGCCAACTTGCTCTACTACATTTGACTTAACTTTTGTCAACAAAATAAGGCCTTAAAAGTAAAAGCAGGTAACAAAATGCAACAAGATACACTAAGTGTGTCATTAGCATGTCTTCCTTAACCTTAAAACTTTTATCATGGCCTAAGAAACTATCACAGCAACCGTTAAGTATATATTTTACATATCATTTGTTGGCATTTGTCTCTGTTTTTGGTCTTTGGCCTTCTTTTTGGGCTAACAGGAAGCAGTTTGTTTTGCAACATTAGCCATTCTACCAACATCTGTGCAAACCATTAGTAACAAAACCTCATCTCCAATCCCCTTAGCTTACCCTACTTATCAGTACTTCCTGAAAACTTGTCACCTTTTCTTGAAGACTTCTCCCCGGTCCCTCACAAATCATCAATAGTAAGGGGAGCAGATGAGCCCTCAGTTCATTTATTTTGTTGTTTAGGTGGGCATCCTAGCAGCCCTAAGGACTTAAAGAAAATCACATGTTTCTAGGATACCTCTACGCTACCACGCTATTCTCAAAATCCTCCAGGTTCCACACAGTAAAACCAGAAATGTTAGCACAAAGATTCACGTTAATCTTGAATTTGACTACTGCTGGAACCCAGTGTTTATCATGGTGCAGCAGAAGCTGGGCACGCTGTGGCACAAGCCAAAACGATGGAAAGAGTACCTTTGAATTATCTTTTTTTTTTATATTTCAATTATATTGACAGTTAAAATTACAACAAATGGAGCAACTTTGCAAAATCAATGCTCAATATTCAATATCTATCTTCTATCTTGCTTGTGGGATGCAATCAAAAGCCAGTGTGCTCTGTTTCCTTTTAGGGGTTTCCAAGGAATTGTGTTGTTATTACATATACAGCTTATGTTAGAAAAACGTCTAGCTTATTTTTGGGACGTTAGCATGCACACAAATGAAGTGAGGAGTCAAGAACAATTGGAACAGGGAATTCTACTACCGCACCAGTGGAGTGTGTCTTGTGCACTACAAAGGTTTTAATGGCTGCATACAATCTCTAATATGATAACTGATCCTGATGGGCAGTCAAATTAAAATGTATATTTTTGTGACCTCTGGTGACCACCGCAGAAAGCAATTAACTGCTTATATTATCTCTTAGAAACAGAATTAAATTTAAGGGAATCCCTGAACATCAGTGTTACTTTACATTTTGGTCAAAACATTTACTTCTATTTTAACCCTCCCTGTCTTCTTATGCCATCTGGACATGGGGCAAGAGCACAGATAAAGCCCTCTTGGTGGTGTGTCAGCCTGTCAGTATAATTTGACCAACTGAACACTACTATAGGGAAAAGCCCCTTTCCCTGCAAGTCTTTTTTCCTCCCCTGATTTTAGTAACATCAGTAATGGATGCGATTAAATCCTTGACTTCAGACTCAGGCTCGTGCCTCTAGATGGCACACCAATGCAGAGGCAGCATTCACAAAGAAGCCAGTTAGACAGTCAGCGCACCACCAGTAGGTCAAACCAGATGTGGAAAGTAAGATAATCACAGATTGTAAGAGATTTTACAAAAACATTAAAACACTAGAAAGTCTCTTGAAGTAGCTTTAATGCACCCAAAAGCCAGCACAGCGACAGAGCAACAGAGAATTAGCAGCTGTAAGTTGTTTCATTAACACTGTGTTGATTTTGTAGGCCAGGAGTGATAAAGAACTGACCTGGTTTCATTTTATCTATGGCACCACAGCCAGATACCCAACCTGCTACACAAGAGGATGTTGTGCAAAATGATGCAAGACAGTGTTTTGAAAGTGTGGGAATAAATAGTGACATAGTTGCAATATGACGTTCTTATTTCTTAAATCTGTTTCTTGTCTATCTCCCTGGGAGTCCCCCCCCCCCCAAAAAAAACAAACAAAAAAAACAAGAGTAAAGCACCAACAATGAAAGGAAAAGCCTTATTAGTGCCCCTTTTTGGCTAAACACAGAGAGCTAGGGTTCCATCATCACATTTTTACCACCCCTGCATTATCTTCTCAGCTGCTAATTTGGGTGGCTTGTCCTTAAATCACAGTTATGCTGATGTGACACTTTTTTTGTGAATGTGTTCATCAGCGTAGCACTCTGCTTCCCGCAACCCTCACACAAATGCACACACACTCGGTGCTAATTAAAAACCTGTGAGTCTGTGTGTTGCGTCACTGTTGTGTGACACCTGATTTTGTGGCATGAAAAAACTTCAGAGGGCATGGCAGACTGGAAGAATTACAGAGACTGACAGGAACAAAAAAAAAAAAAAGAAGCGATTGTATGAAAATGTGGAAAGTCACTGTTAGAAACACGGATACAAATAAAAAAAAGGTGGGGGGACAGAAAAGAGAAGAGAGTGAGAAAAGAATACAGACAGAGCACAATGTGGAGGAGAGGGATCAGGAACCAGACAGCAGCAGGACTGAGGGTTACAGAGCAATGATGTCACCTCATGCTGACACTGTTGGACTGAGAAATGGATTAGCCATTTGATCTTTGCCCTTATTTTTGATCCAGCTTCCTCCTTCCAGCTCAACCAGCCAGCTTATTGGGATAAATAACTTGGGGATGCTCCATGGCTTTACTTACAGCTACTATCACATGTCTCATACTTCTACATACCTATTCTCTTTCCTCATGTCGCTCTTTTTTATACGATCAGAGCCAGTGGTATCCCCCTCCCCTGTTTATGTAACAGCTTCATCATTGGTTGAGACCAAGAATGCAGCCCAATGCGTCGATAAGCCCTCATTCAAAGAGATTGAATTATATGGAGATAAAGGGTGTCCTTGAGCATGGTTGCAGATAACAGATTGGAGTGACACAGCTGACTCTCTTTGTTTTGTTAATTAAAGATGACCTCATCGCTAAAAATGGACGCTGTGCACCTCCTCGTCACGAGCTTCGCCATCAGCAGATTGCAGATTGCAGGCAGGGGGCCAAGGGCTTTCTGCAGTCCCTTTCCCTTTTTGCTTCCTTTCCCATTTTGCCTCTTCACACACATATTGTTAGTCTCTCTGTCTTCGCCACAGGTCTCTCCATCTCTCATTAATTACAACAATCATTCAATGTCCCCAAACTCTCACTAATGGAAGTGCACTGGAATTATGGAATTATTACTAAGACAAGATAAGGATGCTGCCTCTCAGTTCCTTCCTTGTCATTCATCATTGTTTGTTGCAGCCTGTTTTGTCTCCATTATTTATAATGAGATATTTGTGTGCTTGACACAGTTTGTGCCTGGGCTTGATCTTTGTTGAATTTGGTGGTGGCTAAAAATCAATTTTAAAATGCATTTAGGCATTAAATTAGGATTGATTCGTTGTTTTGCAAATTTGGGGCATTGCAGGCACAAAATGGTACAAATAAATATTCACTGAGAATAGAAATCCTTGCTTGTCAAAGAAAGACCGCCAACAATCCTGCTGAGATTTGCTTAAGGCTATTATAATCACTGACTGGACATTTTGGTTAGCATAGTATTTGTGCTGCCATTGGTCAAAATAGACACACTTGAGAACGAAGTTGAGTCAAAGTGCATCTAATTTACATTATGCATTATATAGTGATATATGACACTAATTGCGTTGTATATTCTCTGGACATGGGTATGTTATAAATCCATGTTGTAATAGTGCATTATTTCAATATTGAGACAATGACAGGGAGATGTTGATTTAAGTGGGCAATCATTTTAAAGGCAATAGTTTGTCGTACCGTTGGACTTTATGGTATTATAGAGGGGAAAAACCACAAATGAAAGCTAATAATCTAGCTGGAGGAAAATCTCTGAACTATATCTCCGATAAACTAAGCAAAGTGGCAAAACAAGAAGTCTTGCTCCTGGATCTGATGGAGGAAGATAACCAACGGAAGAACCTTATTAAAGAGAAAGGCAAGATATTTATTTAACTGGAGCAAAGATCAATGACCTGGAACAATCCACAACTATGGACTGGATACTACACACCGAACTTATGCAGATGCAACGGCTGGAGGTAGAATGGAGAGTGAAAAAAAAAGGGAAATTATTGAGTCCTTTGGAAGCAAGAAAATTCCAATTAAATGTAATAGTGTAGTGGCCTGCACATCCCACCCCGAAAAGACATCAAAACAAAGCTTGTTAGGTTTGTGAATAGAAAGCACAAGACTGAGATACTGAGACAGGTAATCTGAGGGGGACAGGAGTGCTTTTGGGTGACCGCAGCACGTATTATAACTAAACAAAACAAGATACAGTGATCATGGAAAAGAAACTGTTATAGTGATGATAGATCTAAATGGGACCCCCGAGGAAGCCAGAGTAGTGATAGTAAAATAACTTAAAGACTTGGATCAGTGCCAGTGATATCATGGAAAATTTATGTCTAGAGATGTGGATGTAAATGGATTGTGGGAAAATGAGTTTGAATTGTGTAGAGGAGCAGTTTTATGTTTTATCATCCCGTGTCCAAAAACATTAAACGAACACTGTTTAATCACTTCTTTAATAAACTTCTGGCATATTGATCTGGTCAGTTATGCAGCAGAGGGGGGTGTTAATCAGTTTCAGCTGCTTTGGTGTTAGTGGAATTAACAATAGGTGCTCTAGAGGGACAACAGTGAAACAACCCCCAAAACAGGGATGGTTTTACAGGTGGAGGCTACTGACATTTTTTCCCCCATCATGTTTTCTGATTGTTTTTTTTCACTAGTTTTGCATTTAGCTAGGGTTAGTGTCACTACTGGTAGCATGAGGTGATACCTCATCAGTCCAACTCCTCCAGGACACTACATCAAAACATGCCATTGCCAGAAGGTTTGCTGTGTGTCCCAGCACAGTCTCAAGAGCATGGAGAAGATTCCAGGAGACAGGCAATTACTCCAGGAGAGCTGGACATGGCCATAGAAGGTCCTTCACCCATCAGAAGGATCAGACTCCTTTGTACAAGGAGGAACAGAATGAGCACCACCAGAACCCTACAAAATAACCACCAACAGGCCACTTGTGTCAGAATCAGAAACAGACGTCATGAGGGTAGCCTGAGGGCCCGATGTCCTCTAGTGGGCCCTGTGCTTACTGCCCGGTTCTATGGAGGCCAAGTGGCATTTGCCATAGAATACCAGACTTGGCAGGCCCACCACTGGTGCCCTGTGCTTTTCAAAGATGAGACCAGGTTCACCCTGAGCACATGTGACAGACGTGAAAGGGTCTGGAGAAGCCATAACATCATTCAGCATGACTGGTTTGGTGGTGGGTCAGTGATAGTCTGAGGAGGTATATACGTGAAGGGATGCACAGACCTCTACAGGCTAGCTATACAAACTACTGAGTAGCATTTTGAGTTACTGCAATGAAATCTCAGCAAAATGCATTCATTGGATTCACTGGACATCATTTTTTACTTAGATTTTTGGGGTGTGTTTGAATTCAGCCCTCTGTAGGTTGATCATTTTAATTTCCATCAAACAACGTGGCATCCTTTAGTTCCTAACACATTACCCAGTCCACACCCAGTCATTTTTATTTTAGAATCGGATATTTTTTTTTCTCAGAAAAGGATCTGTAATGTCATAGTTAAAGAATTGAGACCCAAAAATGCAGATTCCACAGTTCAAGAAATACTTTATTTACAAGAGAGAGAGCAGAACTAAACACAAAGATGAGGCATGGATAGAAACGAGGGCCAGGC
Source organism: Cichlasoma orientale (assembly GCA_034780415.1). Classification (NCBI taxonomy): domain Eukaryota; kingdom Metazoa; phylum Chordata; class Actinopteri; order Cichliformes; family Cichlidae; genus Cichlasoma; species Cichlasoma orientale. Next base: position 219,281 of record JAVDPK010002584.1, read on the forward strand.
AACCAGGGAGAGTCTGTGGGGCGGAGAACAGGAAAATAGTGAGGTAGGTATGGGGTTGGCGTTTAACGGGAGGAATAAAGTAGAAAACTGTCCTTACTTGTATCCAGTGAGGTGGGAGCGTCGGAGGTTTTACCAGTGATCCGGCTGGGTGTTGTTGCAGGCTGAACAGAAGAGAGTGGGCAGGCAGGCTGTAATCCACAGAGCAGGCAGATAGTGAGAGGATGAGGTGGCTGAATACTGAGCATCCAAGGCGGCGGCTGAGGAGTAGCTCCGAGGTGTAACAGGGTCCAGCCAACAAAGTGCTGGGTTGAGAGAGAATGGGAAAAAAACAGTGTAATCACAGGCTAAATACCAAGTCCTAGGTACTGCTGGTGAGCCGTGTTACCACAGTAGAAGGTGAATAATCTGGCGACGAGTCCCCGACACAGCCGGTCCTAAATACGCTGCCAGTAATCCAGTCCAAAGGTAGCAGGTGTGAATGACTAGCCCATAAAGGGAGGCTCCTTCAAGAGCATGCAACCTGCCCATCAGCCCACCTAAAAACAATCCAATTCAGTCCACAACATGACAGGTAACACTGAAAAAAATATTGGTCATGACTTTTTTTTTTTTTTTCAGATTTCTGATATTAAGTTCAGAATTCTGGCCTTTTCTCTCATGACCCCAAAATCTTCTCCCAGTGGCCCTAATCCTCTTTTCTATGTTTTTGGTGAAACCTCATTATTTAATGTGCTTCCATTTAGAATATGCTGTATAAAAGAGGCATGCTTAAAAACCTAACCTAATAGCCTGCACCTTTTCAGTAATAATTTCTTTCCATTTAATTCACTTCTTTGCTGTCATTTATTTTCCTTATGGCCATTTTTGTATCTGTTGCCATTTTTAAAGAATGCTAGAAATACATCCCATTATTATCATTATTAGTGACAAGTCTTTATAATCTCAAGTTAATGTTTGAACTAACATGACTGATCTAGAATCGATAGTAATTACCAGCAGATTCCATTACATCATAACTTGCTCCCATGAATGTGAAAATTCAAAATTACTTCATTTTTTTCCTGAAAGTATTTATATCAACTATGCATTTGCTCTCCATGATTAAATAAGCTTGCTTTGTCTTTTTTGTTTTTTGATATGGGCAAAACGACCATGAGAACTTGCATGTAACCCAAATTGTGTGGCTAAAGGGAGCTTCATGTGCAGAGTTTCAATGCTTCACATGCTGCCATGAAACTAGGGGGTTTTCATACTCTGCAAAAAGGCAAATGGCAGTTCACTCCCAATCAAATCTGACTAATGTCCAGAAACACAATGCCTGTGCTGGCCACTGTGTTAGCTGACATAGGTCATCATAGTTTAATGCCTCCCTATACAAGTCTCCTCCCAATGTTTTACAACAGAAGTAGTTGATGCCATCAGTTCTCCTTGTACAGCAGGTAAAGGATGACACTGCAAATCAATTCATCAAACAGTGCAACATAACAGTAAGACACAAGCAAACATCCTGTCAGAACTGACAGCTCTAGTCTTAATGCTGAATCCAGATTCAGCAGGAGAGCCACAGGAACAATAGACAAAAGCATTAAAAAAAAAAATAAAAAAATAACGTACCACACATGGTACACTTGGCCCAAAGGGGCGATTAGTTTGTGACGAAGGCACCACATCTGAGTCAAATTTTTTGCTATGCAGAAAAAGTAAGGGTAGTCCATTGTCTAACAGATTTTCATTCATGGGTTGTTACAGCCAGTGTGCCACAAAGTTCTGAAAAGGAACCAAACAAAAGCAAAGAACCTAATGAACATCCAGAGCACCGGAAATGTTGCCACTGCCCGCCTACAATAGCTGAAGTCACGTTTTTCAAGAATAGGAAATTAAGGCTTGTTTGCATGAAGCAACTTTCAGTTGGCATGTCACTTTGCCATCTAGCTGTAACCTCATTTGACCTTCTCCCTGTAATAACTGCCTTTAATAGAACTGCATAAATATGGCTGACAGGATAACAGTGCAATTAAACATTTAAATTAATCCTACGGGATGATCAAATAATTAATTAATCAGTTTTGTCATTACATCTGCTAAACTTGTTTCTTCTTGCTTTCATTCATACCCATATGTTATTTAACATTTAAATATGATATCTTATCTTTGATTAAACTATGGCCTGGGTGAAAACTCAATTATTATTAGCTGGAGGGAAGTTGATTAATTTCAGATAACTGTAAAGCTCTGACGTAATGCTCCTTTTACTCTTGCAAATGAATGTGCTTTCGAGGTATAAGCATTCCACTGAGTTTGTCCATTGGATTATTTTCTGCTCCGCAACAATATGCCATCTCATCAGCCAACATTTTCTAGAGATAACTTATATAAAGATTGATGAAAAAAACTAATAAAAGGCGCCGCTTATAGTTTGTTGTGGAAGTGCAGATTATATTCACTTTGAGAAAGCAACGTAGAAAACATGAATCATTATTATGTAATAGTTCCAGTAAAATGACACGTCACCAGTCTCATTTGAAAAAAAAAATGACACAAATGGAAGCTACAGCATCTCGTCCTAGTGAGGGAAACCAGGACCCCCTTTTGGAGCCAGATCTGCAAGAAGAGCTTGCTGACAATGATTTCTTTCTTTGTTTTGTTTTTTTAAATAAAAATCTTTATCTCATTAAAAAAGAAACAACCAACAGAGCCAGTGTAGAGGTGGAGCGGTACCAACTAATTATAGCTGGGCTCACCTCTACACGAGGGTTCTGGAACCAAGCTGCTGACAGGAGCTGGACTCTATCCTTTTTCAGATTTGCCTATTGTGAGAGGCACCAGGAGGGTGTGGGGATACTAACAAGCCCCTGGCTGGCTGAGTGCTTCAGTCATGGAATTTGCCCTGGAGAGTGAGAGGGTTACCTCTGTGTGACTTTGACTCATAGAGAGCAAGGCTCTGTTTGTTGTATGGGCCTATGCACTAAACTGCAGTTAAGAACGCCAACCTTCTTGGAGTCTCTGGATGGGGTCCTGGATAGGGGACTCTAAATTCTCCTGGGAGAGAAGTGGTTGGGAGGAATGGCCTAACCTAAACCAGAGCATAAGTATAGATGGTGCCAGAGCACCTTAGGCCAGTGGTCAATGGTCGGACACTAGGTTGATGTAGGTTGAACTAACTAACTAACCAACATGTGGGTACATTAGCTTCCATGTAACAGTATCTGTATATCTATGTTAGAGGAAAGGAGTTATATTTAGGTCCATAAGTGTTGGACAGAGACAGTTTTTGTAGTTTTGCCTTTGTACACCACCACACTTCAATATGTAACTGAAGTGCAGAGTTTTAGTTTTAAGGGACTGAGCAAAAGTATTGCATTAAGTGTTTAGGAATCGAAACCATTTTTATACTTGGGTCAATGTCTATTTGTAACGCGAAGCACTGTCCAATCAGTTTTGCAGCATTTGGCTGAATCTGAGCAGAGAGTACAGCCCTGTACAATTCAGAATTCATCCTGCTTCTTCTATCAGCAGTCACACCATCATTAATATGGCCAAACATATCCATGCCATAACATTGCCTCCACCATGTTAGACAGATAATGTGGTGTAACGGTCATGAGCTGTTTCTTTCTTTCTCCATACTTTTTTCTTCCCACCTGGTACAAGTTAATCTTGGTTTCATCTGTCCAAAGAAGTTTTCCTAACTGTTCAGGCTCTTTTATATGTTTTCTGGCAAAGTCTAACTTTAACCGGTGGTTTGCATCTTGTTGTAAACCGTATGTATTTCCATTCCTAACTGTGTCTCTTGATTGTAGACTTTGACAACGATACATCTTGTGTAGTTGTTTTACTTATTATGCACTTTGATTGTTTTCTGTTGTCGGTGTTGCTGAGTTGGCCCTGTGTTTTTTTTTTTTTTTTTTTTTTTTTTTTTTTAAATGAACCAGGTTGTTGATTTGGCCATTCCTACAGTTTTTGCTGTCTCTCATAGGTTTGCTTTGTTTTTTCACCCTTTGAAGGCCTCCCTTACTCACTGTTGTCTCTTTGGGCCTCATATTTAAAGTTACAGTAAAAACCTACACAATACAATACAACACTTTGAATCAACTGAGTGCTTCAGTCATGGAATTTGCCCTAAATGGTGAGAGGGTTACTCCTGTGTGACTTCAACTCATGGAGAGCATTGCTAATTGCTAATGCTACCCAGTCATATGTAAAGTGCTAATGCCAATATGTGACCCACGTGCCACTGGGACACAAACTTCAGTACAAGAGCAGTAAATTTAGTAAAATTTAGTAAATTCACATGCAGTACCTTGGGCCGTGGCCCACACTTGGGAATCACAGATTTATAGCGCTTTGTCAAAGTAGAAATTTGCTATTTAAGTAAGTAAGCCTTACTTTTATTCAAATGTTTTCTTTGAACAAAAAGAGAAAATGACACCTCATTCTTAATCCATAGGGTTTGAAATTATGTCGGCCCACCCTTTGCAGCTATTTCAGCTTCAACGCTACTGGGAAGGCTTTCCACAAGGTTTAGGAGTGTTTATGGGAATTTTTGACCATTCTTCAAGAAGCGGATTTGTGGGGTCAGACACTGATTTTGCACGAGAAGGCCTGGCTTGCAGTCTCTGCTCTGTTCATTTCAAAAGTCTTTTGTTGGGTTGAGGTCAGGACTCTGTGCAGGCCAGTCAAGTTCTTCCACATCATGGAAACCCATTCTATGAAGCTCTCTACGCACTGTTCTTGAGCTAATCTGAAGGCCACATGAAGTTTTGAGGGCTGTAGCGATTGATTCTGCAGAAAGTTTGTGACCTCTGTGCACTATTCGCCTCACCATCCGCTGACCCCAATCTGTCATTTTATGTGGCCTACCACTTCATGGCTGAATTGCTGTCATTCCCAGTCGATTCCACTTTGTTATACCACTAATAGTCGATTGTGGAAAATTTAGTAGTGAAGATATTTCACAACTGGACTTGTTGCACAGGTGGTATCCTTTCACGGTACCACGCTGGAACTGAGCTCTTGAGAGCGGCCCATTCTTTCGCAAATGTTTGTAGAAGCAGTCTGCATGCCTAGATGCTTGATTTTATACACCTGTGGCCATGGAAGTGATTGGAACACCTGATTTGGATGGGTGAGTGAATACTTTTGGCAATATAGCGTATGCCAGGGTTAACAGAATGACAAGTTTGGTTTCAAGAATCAAGACAGAATATCCCCACATCCAACTGCAGAAGGTGCATGGAAATGTGAGTGTAAATATAGTTTAAGTGCATAGTACATGTGTATACATTTTAACTGTGTACACATTCGCTCTTTTGTGTGCTACAACTGTTATTGTCTCTTCCACTTACAGCTACTTGCACCTCATGCTGCCCATGGAGGAAGGATCTCTGATTTTTTTTTTTCTCTCTTGCCCTCCCTACCACCTCCTTTTTGTGTTTTGTTATGTGCCAAGGTTTTCTGAGAGGGGTATTCCTTGTTTTGTTTTGTTTTTTTAGAGAATTTGTGCTAGACTGAGTCAGGAATTGTTTCTGTTGTGGAACAGCAAAGCCTTTTGAGACATTGTATATGATATTGGTCTGTACAAATAAACTTATCTTGACTTGTTTGCAACTACATCATAGTTACAAGGCCAGGGTATGTTTGAATCAGAGTGGTTCTCTTGTACACTGTCCGTCAGCTCAACTCGTCACTTTCTCATGATTTGCTGTTATTTGTTCTTCTCTTTGCTTACTAAAAAGGTCACCTGGCATTTACCATGAGGTTTTAATCGCCATGTAAGCTGGAGAACACGCAAAATGGCTTTTACCGTAATAGAATTTCAGAGGCCTTAATTTTTGCCAGCTGTGAGCTGTTTGGCTTTGGTATTGACAGAAATGTTGACGGACCACAGGCATACCCACGAGGAACCCTCATAACCATAAATGCTGCTTCTGGGTGTGCTTAAATGTCTTATCTTATTGTAAATGAATTAGATTTGATTATCATTACCCAATTCTGATATGAAATCACAATATATCACCTTTTAGGCATTTGAAAATCCTGAGTAGAAATGAAAAACATGCACAGACACAGCCGTACACGTGTGCCAATATGTGTGCCAATAGCTTGTAAAAAACTTCCAGTTTAGCAGTTGAGTCATACATCATTTTGCACGTGTGAACATATTCAGTTCATCACCCCCATTCTCTACTCCCAGGGAAGCATACACACAAACTCTCCTCACATTTCCTCTCCCGTGATACCAAATGAAAATAGGTATGCACATCCTCTCATTACTCTCTAAAAGAGAAGATGGTAAGCAAGGGGTTACCGAAGCACACCAGGCTCGCACCACATCCCGAGATGTGTGTTATGGCAGTGAATGAATTATTCTTGTTGTAGATTTTGTTAATGCTGTGCATAAAATTGTGTTGGTAAACCTGGTAATAAGAAAATAGGGGAAAGGTACAGTACCACTCAAACGTTTGGACACACTTACCCATTCATATGAATGGGTAACTGTAACGTTGATATCATGAAGTTCTAAATCATAAATTTGTATTTTAAGTTCTTTTCTAATCTTTGGTAAATTGACTGGCATTTATATTGCACTTTTCTGCTTTTGCTGATGCTCAAAGCATGTTAGAAGGAATTTAGACTTGCTTTCAAGGTTGAGATCAAGCACAAAAATCTGTCTTTATTATTCTGAACAAAAATCGAATGCTTGTAATTGATGCTAGCTCTGCTTTTTTATAGTCGCATGCTGTGAACAATATTTCAAAGTAGTCTTCACCATTCTGAAAGTGCCAGAACTGTCTGTCAATGTTCCTATGAAGCATCAATCTGCGGGATTGGTGTCATCTTGCTGACTCACCATATTCACTATATTCATATCTGTCCATCTCATTGCTCTCTCTCTCCTCTCCTCTCGGTGTGAATGTGTATGCGTGTGCGCTTTAACCTGGTCTTGTGTTTCAGGGGTGGAGTCTGTGTCTGGACTCTTCCCCTCTGGTTTCACACACCTGGCAACAATCATCACACCTGTTGGTAATCACTCGTCACTGGCTGCTATTTAAGTTGGAAGAAATCCTTCGCTCTATGCCTGATTGTTGAACTAACCACATTAGTTAAAGTCTGGCTCCCCATGTTCTGCAGCTTTGCTTATGTATTTGAAGAATTCAGGTGCAAAACCCTCTAAATCCGCCTGGACACTTTTCTTTTAAAAGAGCTTTTTTTTTTTTTAATCTGGCTCTTATGGTAAAGTTCTGTCATTTCATTTTACAGGCAATGGTGAGGTTATTATTTAGAGAACAAATTGCCTTTTTTTGTTTTCAGAAATGTAAATATAGTAATTTATTTACTTTTTAACAAATAAAATTTTGTTTTGTGTCAAAAACAGCTAAATCATGAGGTTCTTTTTTTGCAAAAACTTCTAAATCCACTTCTTCCACATAGACATGAAGTAGAAATTGGGGGGGGGGGGGTAATTCATTTTAACAGCAAAGAGAGCCTCCTGAAAAGCAAGTTCTATGTGAAAGGTGAGAAGCGTGAATTTCACATTGATACTGGGTCAATTCTGTGGTTCATCATTTAAAAAGGACAGGTGAAGGCAGACCCAGCTAAGGTGTGAGAGGTGGTTCCATCAACCAAGAAGCAATTACAGCACTTCCTAGGGTTTGCCAACTTCTACGACCATTTTATCAGAAACTAGAGCAAGATTGCTCTGCCCCTCATTAACTGGAAGGTCACCTTCCAGTGGGACTCATCTGGTCAGAAAGCCTTTGACAGCCTAAAGGAAAGGTTTGCCTCTGCACCGGTTCTCTTCAAGCCAGATCCATCTTGCAACTTCATTGTGATGGTTGATGCAAAAAGAAGGTAAAAATGCATCCTTGCACCTGTTTCTCACATTGCCTCATCCCAGAAGAATGTAATTATAATGTCACTGGAAACTGCCCAGCTGTTAGCTGACCATGTCTTTCGCCTCAGTGGAATGCCTCTGGACATGTCGGATCCAGTTCACATCCCATGTTTGGAAGGAGTTCTGTGTGTCCCTCAAAGCCCAGGTTAATCTCTTTTCTGGCTTTCATCCCCAGACCAACAGGCAAGCAGAGAGGGCTAATCAGGAGCTTGAGGTAGCTCTCCAGTGTGGGGCATCAACCAACCAGTATATATGGAGTTCTCACTTCTCCTGGATTGGGTACATGTGCACCTCTGTTACTACGTTTTCACCACCAAGATGCCGGTGCTCGTGCAGTGCTGGTGTCGGTTTCAATGAACCGGCGAAATGCTTAAGAACAGACCTGCGTTTCTACCACATTTGTGAACTGATTCTTTACGTATGAGTGTGGGCGAGTCATCGTCTGAACACGGAAGCCAAAGGGCACAAACGTGAGAGAATACGCTCCCCTTTCTTGTGCTGTGAACATATTTTACAGTCCAAACAAAACTACTGCAGCATCTGTGTGCAGCACAGAGGTATACACAGACAGCGATTACAACAAGGTACGCACTTTGCGTCCTTTTATCTGTGATATGAACTGATACCAAGCAGCAAGTTCAGCCTTAGGGCCCAACCTAATTCACAGCCATGAAAATTGCATCACCTTAGTCATGTAATACAGACCATGCAGTGAAATAGCGGTAGAAAACTTTACATTGAGACGGCAGAGTCACGCCCTTCTGCCACTTTTGTCACACGTTCTTGGTTCGAGACCAGCTAGCTTGCAGGGCCCGAGTTGAACCCGTTTTTCGGCCAAGCACCAAGTGTGTTCGCGGTGGAAAAACCGCTGAATGGTTCAAATAGGGGCAGTGGATAAAGGGCTAATGACTTCTTCCACCACTGGTCTGTCCCCCTGTGAGTCATCACACTTCCAGTTATGACAATAGGGTTGTGTTATGCCTCATAAAATGTATTTTAAATTAGTAGGGAAAGAGGACAGTGTGATTGATTTAACTATTTATTGTAAGATAATAAAAATATTTAATAGTTATGGCTCTGTTTAGAGAAGGTTTGACCCATGGAATGTGTGGGTAGGATCACCCATTATGGTCTCCTGCTGAGACTCTAAATTGATAATTGTACAGTAATAAACTCAAGAGGACCAAAAATTTGACCAATTTGTGTTTGTTTAGTCATCCAGATAGATCAGTTAATTAATACCTAATGCTGCCACTTAAATATTCAAACTTTAAGGCCAATTATGATGTGTTACCTAAATTGGGAAACGGTGAGGTACATCCTGGGCAGGTCGCCAGTTACAGAGAGACAGACAACCATTTGCACTCACATTAACACCTATGGGCAATTTAGAATCACCAATTAACCTAACCCCACTGGGAAGAGAATTTAAATGTTTATTGTAACTGTTTGTTTTGGACCAAAGGTGTTAAGGAAAATATCCCAGGGGAAACATTAAAATATTTTGATAACCTCTTTTGTTTTGTGTGCCTCTAATAAACAATAAGTGAGTTATGAATAGATGGCAACTACTACTACAACTTACCAGATGTGTCTCTTTCCTTTAATCCTTTTTCTATTTTTACTTATCACCACTAAAATTATGCAAACATCATGTCCTAGAAGGTTTGTGTAAATATGCCATCTCAAATCTTCAGAGAGATGTATGTATTGTCTGCCAGCTTTTTGAAAGCGCCGTGGAAAAAAAAACAAAAAACAAACAAAAAAACTTTTATCTTAGCAACTAATAACCTACATATCTGAGAGTAAGCACACTCAGTTTGTCAGTAGCTCTGTCATTTGATTTTTGCAAGTCAAAATAATAATTTAAAAAATCACGTATCCCCTCACTGCTCCAAAAGCTCCTAAAGTATACTTTAGTCACGCATCAACTCCTTAATTTATTCTGATTATTAAAATATCCACTGACATCATCATTCTTCTCCATGACCACATCCAAAAACATTAAAAAATCAGAGGACTCGTTGCCTTTTTTTCTTTTCATTCCCTGCTTTAACTCAGCATTTGTGCATGCTGTATTGGGATGAGTTTTTTTTTTTTCTTACTCTTAGACGCTGTGAAGGAGCAGAAATCATTTAATGGCATTCTTGCCATAGTTGCTTGCATACAGTGAACCTTAAATACATTATCACCAATTATTTCTGAAATTAATTAAGAATTAACATAAGGTTCTTTGAAATTTTGGCACATGAGCAAACTTACCTCACTGAATAGACAGTCTGATTCAGTCAGAAACTTGAACGGTCCATGAAATTAATAAAAAGGATGACTGAATAAATACTGCTGGCACTACCCAACCAAAAATATGAGGTAATAAAACATTAAACATTAAAAGAAAGTTGGCTATGTAGTGTTTCAGAAATTTATTAGACCACCACAGCTGCCCTAAATTAACAGTATTGGTAATTACCAAGATATTTTTTATGTTTCTGTAATAGTTAATCCACCAGTATGAACTGGTGGATTAACTGAAATTATATGGATTAATTGAAATTATATTTTTAATTTCTATTTTACTGCAATATAATTATTGTGATTATTCATGAGTTTTCAACTTTACTGTTCTAAAAAATAATAAAGAACATAATTATTTTTGATTAAGATGCCAAATTACAGTTATTCCCTAGCATTCCTAAACAGAAAAATTCATTTTATTGATTGAATCTTATTCTTGATTAATTTGTGACTCAAATAAAAAAATTAATTTAGTTCAATTCAGTCATTTTTAATTTTAAACAAGTGTTTGAGAAATTTATAACATACTAAAGTATTTTCTTGTTTTTATGATAGGTGTTCTAATAAATTTGGCAAACACTGTACATTACCCCTTTTCCTGAAAACCTTTGTATATGAAAGTATGAAATTATATAATGTGCACTACATTGCCAAAAGTATTCACTCAGCCATCCAACCCATTGAATTCAGGTGTTCCAATCACTTCCGTGGTCACAAGTGTATAAACATGGCACCTAGGCATGCCTTTTGGTAAAGAAGTGGTCACTCTCAGTATTGTACTGTGATAGGATGCCACCTGTGCAACAACTCCAGTCGCGAAATTTCCTCACTACTAAATATTCCACAGTCAACAGTTAGTGGTATTATAGCAAAGTGGAAGCAATTGGAACAACAGCAACACAGCCACAAAGTGGTAGGCCACATAAAGTGACAGAGTGGGGTCAGTGGATGGTGAGACGCAGAGTGCACAGAAGTCACCAACTTTTTGCAGAGTCAATCGCTACAGACCTCCAAACTTCATGTGGCCTTCAGATTAACTCAACACCATTGTGTAGAGACCAGCTGCATCCAATCCTTACATTACCAAGCACAGTGCAAAGTGTCAAATACAGTAGTGTAAAGCACACTGCCACTGGGCTCTAGAGCAGTGGAGACGTCTTCTCTGGAGCCAGTTTGGTGTAGAAGAACTTGAGTCCTGACCTCAACTCATTAGAACACCTTTGGGATGAATTAGAGCAGAGACTCCCCCTTCTTGTCCAACATCAGTGTCTGACCTCACAAATGCGCTTCTCGAAAAATGGTCAAAAATTCCCACACATTTCTAAACTTTCCCAGAAAAATTGAAGCTGTTATAGTTGCAAGGGGGCCGACATCATATTAAACCCTATGGACTAAGGAAGGACACATCGAAAGAAGCAAGTTGAGGTGGTTCGGGCATCTGACTAGGATGCCTCCTGGGTGCACCAGATGAGCTGGAGGACTTGGCTCGGGAGAGGGAGGTCTGAGCTTCTCTGCTTAGGTTGCTTATGGTAAAAGATAAATCGGAATTTATATTTGAAATGTACATGACATGATACGCCACCAACATTCATGGGATTGGCTCAACATTTTGATCAAATCATAAAAATTTAGACTGATATCAATATTCACAACTTACTTGCAGCCTACACAGGTTTTAACAACAGTATAAATTATACAGTTTGAGAGTGACGTTTAAAAAGGTAAGACCTTTGGAGGAGTAATCCTGTAACAGTTTTGGAATGTGTTTGGGGGCAACCTCCTATACACAGAGCTCTTTCTGTGAAAAGGTCAAATCATTCATTCGTGCAGTTCTTTTTCCTCTTCTTTGCAACCTTTTCTTACCGTCCCCTTGTGCCCTACCAGCCAGACTCTCTGTGTTTATAATTTGGCACACATATCATAAGCTAAAATTAAGCTGCCCTTTACCTCATGTAGAAATAGTTTAAAATCCAACTACTTGAGAGCTTTTAAACCACAGTATTTTGACAGCTCTCTCTTTTTTCCATCACCCCCACGAGCACTGGAAACTGATGTTGTGTATGTCTGTGTCTAAATGAACAATTGTGCATTGCTTGCCTTTCATAGCTTGCAAAGTAGTTTTTTGAGAAGCCACTGTGTTCAGGGAGGTGTCACTGTAATAGTACCATGTAAAATAAGTCAAAAAATGAATGAAATCCTGTTTTCTTTACAGTTCTGTAATGTAATGTGAATGGGTTCCTGCCAGTAAAAAGTCACATTTATTATAGCCTTGGGCTTGGTGCTGGTGAAATGGCTCCCGCCAGACCAGGCAGAGGTGAAACTCATAACATGAGTCAAATGGCTCAGTTACAAGAACTGCATGCCTAAATGTAGAAATCCATTCATGACTAAGCTCGTGTTTTGCACTGTTATTTTTCCTATGTTAAAACATGTGGTGGAACCAAAACATGTGGCATTGTTTCGCAATAGATGGAACAATAGATGAAATGCAATGTTGATAGAGAAGTTTGCAATTGTTCTGACCCCCCCAAATATTTAATAGTAAAGCAGTCCAAATAACATTTCCAAATGGACCTTTTTGTAAGAATCTTTCTTTGGTTCTGACTTCAATTTATGTTTTCATTATTTTTCTCTTTCCTTCCAATTTCTTTACAAGGTGAGGTTCTGAGCTTGATGGATGATCTGTTTTCTGGTTTGGGTTCGTCCTGTGTTGTTGCTGGGAGGAGGAGTGGAGACCATCCCCACTCTGTGCTATATTCAGTGGTCTTCAAGTGCCTGGAACCTGACAGCCTCTACAAGTAAGTCTGTTCTTTGCCTTTGTCTTATTTGCCTCATTGAACTGCACCAAGCCAATGATGCTTATCACTGCCAATTAAGATCAGTGGGCAGAAAAATAGTTTCCCAAGGGCCCTAAAGAGAAAAGCAAAAAAAAAAAAAAGGAAATCATCACCATTACAATCAAAACTAAGTTCAGATTGTTTAAAAAGAGTAGAAGCTACTTTCAGCTACTATTCACAAGGGGTCACCACAGCAGGTAGCTCCACATGTTTTATTTGGCAGACTTCTTTTACTGGATGCCTTTCCACAAATGCCCTTGTGTCCCCTCCAAGGATCAAACTGGGGAGCCTTTGCTTGCTAGGCAAATGTGTAAACCACTACACTAGATCCATGTGCTTGCAGTATTATGTTTTTAATCTAAGGTTTTTCAGTTGTACAAACACAAAGAATGAGGACCCAGGCTATTTTCATCCACAGGGCATCAAATATGGTTTTTGTCAAAAAGCCATTTCATCTGTGTCACAGATAAGTACAAGGTGTACTTTGACACTGTGTCACAGCCAATTCAAAACAGATGTCTGCCTGAAAAGGACCCCGTTAGTGTCAACGTTTCACACACACTGGCTAGGATCGTTTTTCACCATTTAAGTTTATTGTAACCAATAACCAGTTCTTATTGCCTAAATTAAGCCAAATAGTTTGGAATACCAAAACCTAACCATAAAACCTTTAACCATTAACTTCCCAAACATGACAGTCTCCTGGTTGTATGTCTGTGTAGGTTCTCAGTCATACAGGTCATGTTATTCCTAAATGCTTGAGTTGAAAGCAACTGGACTTCTTTTTTCATTCATCCGAGAGGCTTCTTCAGTTCTAAAAACTGATGGGGGGTCCCAAGTATTTAACCCCTAGTGAGGTTGTCCTGAGAGTCGTTGACGCTCCAGTTATCATATGAATCTTTAAGGGTCACAGGAACCAAGGTGTGAGTCCTTTGTAAGACATTGGCCCACTGTGCCATTGAGTGAGTCACATGATCAAGGTGTGATTTGGAGTTGAAACCTGGGAAGGGATTTCAAGACTCCGTTATAGGTGGCTGATAGTTGGTGTCTTAAGCCACCTCTTCTGTTCAATGATGGTTGTTCACAGTTAGCATAGCTTACCTCCTTTACTCCTTTCTCAAATCATCTGTTTCTTCAGTCCAAAATGTGACAATTAGTGAAGAAAGAGTGTCCTTTCTTCACTAAATGCACTTAAAGGAGAAAGGACACATAGAAAACAACTGATTCAAGTTCATATATATCACTGATTGATTACATTTTTTTCTATGTGTATTAACGTACATGTTCGAAATAAAGATTGATTGATTGATTTAAAAAAAAAGTTATTGCTGCTAAAGGTGGTTTGGAAAGCTAATTAAATTATGGTATGCTTAGATTTTCACAGGATTCCATGTTGTCCTGGAACCTAAGCTAACATTGAAATTTTCGTAATTTGTGATTATTAAAATGAAATCATCATCAGAGATTTCACTATTTCAACAAGAGAGAATAATCACTTAAATGT
>JAVDPK010002584.1:245408-266880 GCA_034780415.1 Cichlasoma orientale
GTGAGCCCAACTATATCTAGCTGGTATCTCTCAACCTCACGCACTAGCTCAGGCTCCTTCCCCACCAGAGAGGTGACTTTCTTAATACTAAAGGTTGCAATATTTGTCCTGCACAGAGCCATTGCCACAAAACTCGCAAAGCTGTGAAGGCAATGTCATTCAACAAATGTGTATAGATGGTTATTATCAAAAAGTAATTAAAATTTGTGTGGCTTTACCACGTGTGTACAATTCTTGTAATCTGTGTTGCATTTCAGGTATTCACTTCCTCTTGGTTTTATGTTTGACTAACATCTTGGACTTAACTAAGAACATTTTAGTTGTACATTACAGAATCTTCTGCATTACAGCAGACTAGAAACAGTGAAGAAGGGTTAGCTTGCCTCAGTCTAATATTTATAAACAAACCTGCCTATATATTTGAAGAATCTGTAAGCAAGGGTCAAGATTTTTGGTACTGTAAGCAGACCTTGGTTATGTGCAACTATTCGCTCTCTGTGTGGAGAGCAAAGGACAAACTCTACTTGCTGAAATTAATAAGAAGTTACACACCTTATTTTATTGCTTCCTCTCAATTGTGACCCAATCAGCAATCACCCAGTATATTCATACAGTACAGTCACACAAAACAGTCATACGGAAAATAAAGTTTTTAGAGGACTTTTAGAGTAAGTACACCCTTTCTCTTTCGATAGGAATTAAGATGATAAGTACCAGCCAGGTGCCAGGTACTTAACTGATTAGCTGGTCGTCAGCAAATGTGACCACCTGTATAAAAGAAGTTTGGGCTATTTGCTGGTCTGGAGCATTCAAGTGTGTGCTAACACAAATCCACAGTCTTCCAATGAGTGGTCATCACAGCTAATTCACCATGTTAAATGTTAAAGTTCACGATAGTACAACAAGAAAAAGACTGAACAAGTTTGGCTTGTTTGGAAGGGTTGTCAGGAGAAAGCATCAACTCAGAAGAGGTGCATCAACTGCAGCCAGCTTGGGCATTTCCTGGCTCAATTAAAAGACCAGGCACCATTAAAATGAAGTTGCTTGTGAGCCAAGCCACATCCTCTTACCAATGCCCACTCAGTCCCTAGAATTATCTGTTTTTGTTAACTGTGGAGCTGATGCCTGTTTTATAAACTGCAATTTGGTCAAGCAGCTCATGTTGGTGATAGACAGAGCTGATATCTCCTGGTGGTTCACACTATGGGTGGGCTGTCAGCTTCTCATCCAACCTGATCCACACACCTCAGATTGGACTCAGATACAGGGGTTGGACAATGAAACTGAAACACCTGGTTTTAGACCACAAGAATCCCTTTCAGACAGCTTCCTCTTGCGTCCACAGTTAATCCTGTTGGATGTGGTTCGTCCTTCTTGGTGTTATGCTGACATTACCCTGGATACCGTGGCTCTTGCACCAACAATTTGTCCTCTTTTGAACTCTGGTATGTCACCCATAATGTTGTGTGCATTGCAATATTTTGAGCAAAACTGTGCTCTTACCCTGCTAATTGGACCTTCACACTCTGCTCTTACTGGTGCAATTTGCAATTAATGAAGAATGGCCACCAGGCTGGTCCAGTTTGGCCATGAAATCTCCCACACTAAAATGACAGGTGTTTCAGTTTCATTGTCCAACCCCTGTACTTCCCTGTAAAAAGTAGACCAATCCAGTCCTCACATGGATTGGTCTACCTGGATCATTCTGGGATAGAGCAACTTCTTTCATTCTAACTGCCTAACTGTTGCATATATTCCACCATTGCCAAGTCTTCTGAACCTTTTTTTCAGCTTCCAGATCTCTCCAGTGATCCCCCTATCTTCCTAGATTTCAAGCAGGTTTTCATGCCATCACATCATCTCTATGATGGTTTATTCAAGCTCCTGCCTGGGACCACCATTACTAAAGGATGCCTCTATTTCTGCTTAGTGCCTGAAGGAGAGGATATGCACAAAAATAGTCAGTTAATATCAGCTTGTATCGTCCAGCCTTCTTCCACTCCTGCTGGGGTTGTCTTTGCTTTGTGGAGAAGAAGACAAGTCATGGGCAGTAATGCTATCTCAGAGCTCAGTAGTGGCAACAAGGTTCACTCATGCCCTTTCTTTTCCAGGAAACTTTCTCCTGCAGAAATCAGCTATGATATTGTGAACTGGTGCACTAGCTGGAGGGGACTGAGCATCCATTTTTGGTTTGGACAGATCATAAGTACCTAAGGTACATCTGTACCATAACTCTGTATCCTTTCCTATCAACCTGGTCCTCCTAGTTTGACCTTTCTGTTTATAGTGCCACGACAGCCACCTGTGTGTTCAGAATGGTTACCCAAGAGGTTAAGAGTTAGACGAGGTAGGCACTGAAAGTTCTAGGAAGTTACCCAAGTTCCAGGAAGCTACTACTTTGTGCAGCTCTTTGTTTCTTTGCCACTTCATTCCCAAGTTATTCAGTGGTGACAGACATCAAGACTCAAGACGGGGATGTAAGAGACAGGAGATGTGAGAGATTTTACTGCTATCTGTTCAATTTGCTCACAGAGTAAACCTTGTAGTTATCATCCTGTGGATGTGCTCTATGCCCTTCCTACCCCTCTGTAGACATGGTTCCACATTTCTCCTGACTTTATAGTTGGTCTTCCAATCTCATAAGGTAACACAATCATTTTCTCTGTCAATGATTTCATGGCCTTGCCTAACCTACTCTCTGCCAAAGAGATTTCTCACAGGTCTCTCACCTTTACAGTATGTTTACAGTTATAATGCTTTGCTCTTCCCAGAAATGAAGGCGTTGTTTGTTTCTTTAGTTCAAGCCCTCATTTGCAGGTGCCACCTTGCCTGGAGGAAGGCCAGTCGTCAGAAGGATATTAGAGGCAGGCCAACTGACACTTTATGCCAGTGGATTGGACAGACCCTACAGTCTGGGTCCACCAAAGATCTGCCCATCTGGGTTGAAATTATGCAAATTAGAGGCCCTTTATCAGCTATTTCCCAATCTCCAAGGTGGTCAGCCCTGTTGCTGTCTGATTATACCTCCCCCAGACCATGAGGATTCACCCTACATTTCACATGTCCAGAACTGAGCCTGTAAAGTTCAGTCTACTGGTTCCCTCCTCCAGGCATGCTCCAGCCTCCATTAATTGGAGCGGGTGCGGAAGGAAAGGGGGCTGTTGATATTTGGTCAGCTTGTTGGTGTACGACCCAGGTGCTTCTTTAAAAGGAAGGGTACATTTCCTGTTTTATTCTGAAATTGCACATGTTTTTTATTGCTGTGAGTTCTACTTCCTTTCATTAATTGTTTTTTTTTTGTCAATTTTCAGTACCAGTCAAAAGTTTGGACACACTTACCCATAACTATTTTATTAACTGAATGCTTTCTTAAGTAAGGGGCATATCGGGAGAGTGTAGCTGACAATGAATTTCAATTCTTTGTAAAGAGAAATTTTGCCTTGTGTGGATGATTTTCTCTCTTAAATCAACATTGAAAATTATATTTTATTTTCTTTGGTGACAGGATTTCTGTCTATTGGAATGGATAAAGACGTACTTACGGGTTTAAAGTAGTATTCAGTATTTTCTGCTTACTTTACCTGTTTCAGATATTATTTTACCGTACAAATGATAAATACAACAATGAAGTTACTGGTGTTACTTTTTTGTCATTTTCAGGTTTACTCTCTATGCAGTGGATAGCCGAGGTAGTTACTCCGAATCAAGCTTTGTGTCAGTACGGACATCTTGTCCAGTGGTGGATGACACACGAGCTGAAGGTACTCGACCCATCGCTTTTTCTGACTGTGCTTTCATGTTTTCAGCTTTATTTAAACTTATATTTCTGTCTTGCACCCCTTTCACATAATCACATTTTACCTGTACAGATACATATTCACTTTTAGGCATACGGTGGTCTTACCTACTGTATGCAATGTGCACATGCATGATTGCTTATTATGTTTAGTATAATTTAAAGTTGCACTCCACAAATCGTAAGGTCAGTTTAGTTTACTAATCAGACCAGACGGAGTTTGTCAAACAAAATAATTCAAGAATCCAAAATATGGGAAGTAGAGTGTTTTGGAAGGTAGGACCAGATTTCTGGACAGACTCAGTGGGACAAATTAGCATGAGGCTGTAATCACAAAAAAATGCAACAATGGGGGTGAAAAGTTCTGTGGGTGGCTGGCTGCTACCAAAAATGCACAAATTCATGAACACTATGCTGTATGTTCATTTCTATAATGACTAACACAGTCTCCTAAGAGCAGCACAAATAAGTAGATCCAACAAGGGAGAAAGTAATCTACTATCCAAATAATTCAGACTAAAGAAAGGCAATCAATATGTATTGAGATAAGAGCAAACTCTTGTGTTAGAAATTGCTGGGGACTGGAAGGGGTTTTTGAGATCAGGGTAAATGTGATAGCTCAGGGAGAGTTCAGGATCCAGAGAAGGACTGTTTTACTACAAATAATTCCCCTTTATAGATCTCAAAACTATGTAACACCAAACCTAATTCTCCAAATTTTGGGTCTGAATGGGAAATTCCTACAAATGAATTATAGGAAGGTAGATGACACACCTGTCACAAAATTGACAGTCGTTTTTTTTTCTAATGCTGAGCACTAATAAATCTCCCCCTAGAGTCTAAAATTGTGTATATTTTTAATGCATATACTCTTGCATGCCCCCCAAATTGCAGTAGTTTTCACATAATTTTAAATTCTTATTTACTTTCCTCACTCCTTCCCTCTCTATCTATCTGTCTTTTTATCCATTCCTTCCTCCTGATAGAAATTGCAGACAAGGTGTACAACTTGTATAATGGCTACA
Source organism: Cichlasoma orientale (assembly GCA_034780415.1). Taxonomy (NCBI): domain Eukaryota; kingdom Metazoa; phylum Chordata; class Actinopteri; order Cichliformes; family Cichlidae; genus Cichlasoma; species Cichlasoma orientale. The sequence goes on from JAVDPK010002584.1 coordinate 250,230, forward strand.
CCAGTGGCAAGGAGCAGCAGATGGCCTACAATACACTGATGGAGATTCCTCCTCCACTGCTATACAGAGTCCAGCACCACTACAATTCTCATTATGAAAAGTTCGGAGACTTTGTCTGGCGTAGCGAGGATGAGCTAGGCCCCAGGTGAGAAGATTTGAATGTGAAACCAGAGTTTTTAACTGTGTAGGCTTGAAAGATGTTTCATATATTGTCATTTTTTACAACTATCCAAGGATTTTAGGTGTAACAGATGTTTGTCTTGAAAAATAATCATTATTATTTTTCCAATCTGCCTGTAAGGCCCCCCACACACACACTGTATCTGGAGTACCATTGCACAACACGTACACACACAACCTTCCAAACTGCTTCTTCTGGAAAGCAAGTGGGCAAGGTCACCATAAAAACTTTGGGGTTACAGTTGCTCCTTACATCACCATGGTGATGCCAAAACAGCGTTTGACAGCCAAACCAAACACTAAATGTGATACTCAGCTAAGACCCAGCTCAACTTCCAGCTCAGTTTCCTCTTTTTCTCATAAAAAGTTCATCTGTGTCTGCATATACCACACCGACATCCTCTCACCCGTGACTCGGTTTAAAACCGTCACCCCCACTGATAGTTAGAACAGCCAGTGTGACTGTATGATGACATGAAAAGAGACGCTTATGAACCAACAAAACTGAAAGATGAAGTGTAAAACAAAAAGACTGATATACATAAGTCTGACAGTCTGACAAGGCAGTTGGCCTAGCAATGATATTAGCAACATGAGGTCTTAAGTTACAGCACAATGTTTTGGTTTATCCACCCCCCACTGCCTGAAAGTGCTCCTTTCAAGCCATAAATAATATAATAATTGAGGGATACCTTCTGCAGGAAGATTATGCTTCTTTCTGATTGGTGAAGGGGGGTGGGAGGCACAGGTTAGCCACTGGGACTTGAATGGGGAATGGGGATTGGAGTAGTTGGATAGTGTGTTTGTCTATGTGTGTTTGTGTGTGGGCAGCTGTAAGGGGGTGGAGGGATTTTGGATGAGTGAGTGTGGATTATTTACTGCCTGAAGTTGGCAGGGTTGAGCCTCGTTGTGGTAATTTACAAGAAGGCTCTATTGGTGGTTCCTTTTAAAAGGTAACAGCATGGCCACGTGAAATGTAAGCACAGTCAGCACTACTCCAGTAGCTGAGAATCCCAGGAGCCCCCCCACCCCAGCCCACCCCATATGTCTTCCACTGTTACAACAGTCCCTGTGATGATTGTATTTGTACATTGTGCAGTACATGGTTAATGTTTTCTTTAACCCTTACCGTGATCATAACTATTATCTTATACTGCAGTGTAATTTCCTGAGCTGGAATATCCTGAAATTGCATTTGTGTCATAATCAGTGCTTAATAATCTTTAGTTTAAATGCATAAATGTAACTTAATACTTAGTAGTTGCAACATAAAATGTGTTTTTTTTCTCCTCCTTTTTGTTTTCTGTTTTATTTCTCATAATTGAATGGATATTTTTTCTTTTTGCCCCCCCGGTTTTTGTTTTTTTTTGCCCTGAGCCACGTGCTTCCTAGTCAGCCTTGATAATGTGTTTGGTATTCTGTTGTTTCAGACGTAAGAATTTAGGGGAAATGAGAAAATGCCACCCCCACCACCACCCTTTCAGCAAATAAGTGAAAAGGATGTCTGTACTCCTTGCTTAACTAAAGACAGATGTTGATGCTCAGCAGGCACTGCTTTTCAAAACAAATGGAATTGTGTTTTTCTCTGTATGGGCTTTCTTCATCTTAATATCCATATATATATTTATAGTGCGTGCATGTGTGTGTCCACACGTGTGTGTGTGTGTGTTTAAAAACACATCTTTTGTAAACTGAGCTGACCTGACACGGCATATGGCTCAGTCATGGTTTGAACTTCACCTCCAGACTCTGAACTTGGAGAGAAAATTCTTTATTTCACTGACTCTAGACAGCTGCCTCTGATGTGTTGTTAAACAGAACCAGTTAAACAGAACCATCGCATATCTTAGTTTTGGCCCAGACTGGCAGAATGATAGAATGATGGGAGAGACTCAGATGCAATTCTTTGAATTCTGGTAACATTTGTGCAGATACTGTGACGATACAGATAAACGCACAATCCTGATTTTGTTTTTTTATATTTGAATGGATTTCTTAACTCTTTGGCACATAGATGGTTTGAGTAATCCATCTTATCTTGTGCATGAGGTGGCCCAGTCAGTGTTTAGTTTAATCTCCCATCCAACCACCCATTTACTTCCGCTAATCCAATTCAGGGCTGTGGGGGGGCTGGAGCCTTTTTTTTTTCTTTTTTTTTTCATTCAAAACATGTCTTATTAGGAAAAAACTGGCCTCTCCAATACAGGGCAGATTTTGTGCCTGCTAGATGAATATATTGCCTTTACAAACCCAATTAATTTTATAGATATTCTCATTCACAGCTGCTTGTAGTTTGTATGAATGACTTCCTTTGAGGGTCTGTAAAAATCTTAGCCATGCAACAACAAGACAAGCATGTGCTGTCACTCTGTGTCTGATCTGAGATGTGCGTTGTAAGACATGGATGGGTCCACAAGTGTTGTTCTGTGGACTTTATACAGAATTTAAAAGTACAACAAAATTACAATAATGAGTTAAGATAATGTATTTGCTGTTGTTCTGGCTAATTTGCATGTAACTATATAACTTGGAGAGAATCTAAGAAGTAACCAGAGGTCTCACATGGTGTAGCTCTGCTCTCTGCTGCTAGCTAAAACCTTGCAGCTTGCTGCTTGCTCACCCAATGAATACAGCAGCAATGTGTCCGCAGTGGGAAACAAAAATTACGATGCAAATCAGTGCTGTCTGTGTTTTGCTTTGTGTTTTTATTGAAAACATGTGCTAAAGGTCTATGAAAAATGGTTAAATCTGATGTAACAATGTGAAGTGAAGCAGTTCAGGGATGCCAGGTGGACAGGTGAAGTCCAAAAATCATATTTTTGTGATTTTCTCTTTTTCAATAGAAAAGCCAACCTGATATTACGTAGGGTGGAGAAGATAAGCCTCTATTGCCGGTCCCTCCTGCGCAGCACCCACATCCAGAGCCGCACCGACACCATGGCATATGTCTACTGCCGGAGTGAAGAGGGACGACCTCCTAACAATATGTGGCACGGCTCTTTACATGACAGTCGCACTGCCTGCATGGAAAAGCTCATTTCTGTACAGCGTAACACATACAGCAGCACCAAACTCCGATGAGACAGGCGTTAAGAGATGAGCAGTACATCTTTTTTTTTTCTGCAAAATTACATCACTGATTGATGTACCTCTTCAGTACACTCTGCAGCAGGTGCCTCTCACTTGACTGTTGCATTTTGCAAGCCAGATGAGGCTAAAAGAAAAAAAAAACTCACAGGACTTAATTCACTGGACATTGTGTTAAAGCTACCGAAAACATATTTTTGTGTGGCCTACTTTTATTATAAGAGAGAAGATTATTAAAAAAAATAAATCCCAGGAACTGTCATATTTCTCCAGTGATGCCAGTGATTGCACATATCAATGAGAGACTGCAGAGTGAACATGTAAAATATCATTCAAACAAAAGAAAACTGTTTGGCTTAAATACTTTGAATGTAAAATCATAGTTCCTTTTTTGGTGCTTTGAAGCTTTCCTGGAACACTTAAAAAAAAAAAAAAAAGAAATATCCATAGTATAACTTATTTGCCTTTACTACCTTCATTTGAAAGGAGAAACTGAACTGTGTTAAAGCCAAAATCACTTACTTGTTTTTAAGTTCACGTTAATTAAGAATACCTACACTTTGCTTCAGGAATTTTAAAATCAGTTAGTGAGAAATTCTGTAGTTAGTCGTACATGACATTTGATTGATTTACAGCAAGGACTTGTATGGTAACAGGACTGATAAATAGGCTACTACTGCTAGCCTAGTGATATTATGCAAGACAAAGTAGGTGGCATTCAAACATTATATCCAGAGTTTTAAGTTAGCTTTAATTTTATTGCTGAAATGAATGAATCATTTTGTTGTATGAATTTTTCGCACTGCAGTACCTATAGCCATGTTATATTACTTAAGTAATATAAGAGTTTTAGTATAAAGCATATTGATACTGGGGTGGTGGATGAAATCAAATCTTATATCTAGATTTAAAACTTCTGCAAGTTCATGTAATGTGTTTGTAATCTAATGATAAGTTATTGCTTGTGACTGGAACACGACTTGTCATCAAATGGCAAATTGGAAATATATGAGACACAGAGAAAGGAAGCAGTATTAGATTATATACACCATATGGTGAGAATCAGATCTAAACTAAAACTGAATATGTTGTCTGGCTTTTAAAAGTTCTGCCTTCATAGCAGAATTTATTAATTTTTCATATTTTTGTTTGCAGGTATAAAATGCAACAAGCGTGATAATAAAGCAGTAATTTTGACCAACATTTTCACACAGTAGGAAAGTGACTGTTGAGCCACATGTAAACATGAGGTACTATACACTGAAATCTGAGGAATCAGTGACTGTATTAATCCCATGTGGTCCTTTTACTCTTCTTATTTTTCAGTCCAATAACATATCTTCAAAGCCATGAATATTGTTTAACTGAAGACAAACAATGCCTTTTCAATATGTTCATCTCATGTTGTATGAATTGTAATAATAAATTATTATATTGTAAATTTTCAATTGTAAAAAAAAAATATATGTATTATTATGTGGCTTTGATTGTCTTTTTCTGAAGAATGTGAATATTAAAAATGTGTAGAAAATTAGAAGACTTTTCCTTTTCCACTACAACAGACTTATATAACAATTTAGATTTAAACTTGGGTCTCAGACAGTTGAACATATGTGAAGCACCTATTCAGTCATCATGAGTGGCAAAATCCCACAACAAACATGTATCCCAATTTTCTTTTTTTTTTCTTTTTTTTTTTGCCACACCTGCAAATAAAATGTTTTCCTTGTGTATTCAATTTTCTGTAACTCTTTCCCCATTTTCATTTTATTGGTTACTTCCCACCTGGTAGTTATTTTCCACCTGGTGCGTGATTCTACTGATGTAATTAAAAATACTTTTCTTTCGACGCACATACTTTTCAGTTAACGTCAATTTTTGGTAACTAATACAATCCATTCAAAACAACAACCAAAAAAAAAAGACAAGGAGATTTTGATGTGTCTTTGACCACAATAACTTTCACCAAGTCATTACTGTGACTGATTGCATAATTGCTGCAAATTGGCACAACAATAAGTTAAAAGCCTATCTCATATTTGATACTCTCACACTTCCTTGTTTAATCTTGCTCATATTGGGGTGTTTTTTTTTTTTTGATTATATCAGAAGAAACCAAAGAACGACATCCTGTTTCTCAAACTTGAAAAATGTTAACCAACATCCAAAACCTGTAGTGTTCATCACTTCACTTTTAGGTGTAAAGTGTAAAATTTGTGATTCTACAAGGTTAGGTTTTTGTGTTAAAACATTCACAGCTGATTATATCCACATTTATTTCATATATCCATATGCATTTCCCTATTAGTTAATATTCTTCCACATTATTAGCATCTGAAAGTTTTGAGGGTGTTAGTCTATGTGTAGACCTGCAATTTAGGCCCAAAATAAAGTATCTCAACATGTGTTTGAAGGATCACCATGAAATTTTTACGTCCACAGTCACCAAGAAACTTCAAAGCCAGTGACTAATGATCTACAGCGTTTTTCCTCTAGGTCCTCCAAAAGTCTGACCTTGGATGCTTCGAGTGTCATATCTCAGGAACTATTTGAAGAATTGCAATGAATTTTGGGACGTCATCACCCAATATTTTGTTTTATGACAATGCTGACTGCTGCATACACCATGGATGAGTAGTCCTTCCTATTATACTTGCTTCAAATCCACTTGGAGTTGACCTAAAGGACGTTTGCAGATTTGATGCAGTGTAGTGTGATGTCTGCCTGGCAAGTCCACCTGAAAATTGGAGGGCATGGCTGCTGTTCACTCATAGCCTGGTATTCACCCTCTGATGATGAAATTTAAATCACTTTGCACCCCAGCAGACTATCCTATATTCAGGGATGTGATAGATAATGTTAGCATTGTCAGTGTGAGCATATTAGGTTGCTAATGCTCGTAGGCTACTGAATAAGAGCTGCTAACAAGGCTAAAATTTGTAATCAAACTTGATTTAGTTTAGCATTGACTTCAGAAACATTCCAGTATACTGAACATGCATGCTCTGAGAAACTGATAATCAGAATATTCTACGCATCTGTCTTTGAATTGTTATTACACTGGAACAAGCGTTTCAATAGTTTGAGTTTTACATCGTGCTATATTTCAAGTAATTAATTAAAGTTAGGCTGGAAGAGTAAGCAGTATAGACCATCAATAGCAGTATGTATTAACACTGAAAAATGTGGTGTTTAATGTGGTGTTTTATAGTTATGGTTTTGCTAAATAAATGTGGCCCACATGACTAATGTGCCCCGCCTGAACTGACACGGACCTCACAGGAGAGACACCCGTGGTATGCAAACCACTACAGTAAAGTTGCACAATATCGGAGCAATAACTGGATCACAATTAATTAGCATGAAAGGAAAATGAGGCGCTGATGAAAATGGCTGTAAGCAATTGTAGAATAGAGTGGAATGCTGTTATTTCTCAAGTTTTTCCCAATTTGCTACATGGACTAGCAGAAAAATATTTACATTGAGTTGGAGAGGAGGAAAATCAGTCACTGAACGTGCAGCTATCCCCATATGAATTACACTAATTTATATCATTAACTGAAGGTCTTCATGTGAGCTGCTGGGAAGCGTTTTCTTTTTCCACCTCCCTCGACAAACTATTCCTTTAAGCTCAGATCCAGTTTCTTTCCAGTCATGCAACATTAACCACACTTTAAAAATCAGTAGTTTGATGTGCATTCTCACAAATTGGGCCATTAGGGTCATTCAAGTGCCAAGAACACCACTCACATTTCCATGCCAATGTATCAATACAGGATGGAAGAATGAATGAGAATGAGTTTATATATATATCCATGTGTGGGCCATTACATATATAAATATAAACACATGCACACCACATTGGACTTTACCTTGTGCATCTGCTCCATTTGTTCCTTCAGGCCCTAGTGCTTCTCTAACACTAGGGAACAGCCCTAGTGCCCCTGGGGGCTGTTTCTCATTGCTGCTTCTTTCTGATATTGCTGTCTGCTGGAATTGCCACATTTGGTTGGTTTTCAACCTATCCAACCTATCCTTGTTAAAATGCTTCAACTAATCAATTGCATGAAGAAATAAGCAAGTCAAAGGATTTGAGTTGCCCCTTGCGTCCTTCCATGTCAGACCAGTCATTTTCAAGTTTGGGCAGAGCGGTGTAAACCCACCGAGAATTTGACAGTAAATCGATGTCTCGCTCACTCCTGGCATATAGCTTGATGTCATCCATGTTCAAGAGGTGGTTGATGGTTATCCCATTTCTGAATCAATACTCATATCTACTCTTAGTGATTAGCTAAGAGTGAATATGTTCTGCATAGGGAGTTGAGGCCTATGCAGAACAGCAGCAGGGACAGTGCACCTTGGTATATTCTGCACTTGATCACTTATGTGATTGCCTTGGAGTTGGCCTCCAATCGGTCGTAGGCTGATCTTAGTCTTGGTGTACTGCTCTATCAACCAGTAGCTGGTGCTTTGACCCTTTGGTGTTCTCAATGGCCTTCTAAGCTGTGCTTATCTGTTGACTCATGTGCCTACTCAGCTTTGTTGCTATGATGCCTGAGAGGAACTTCCATGTTGTGGAGAGGCAGGTGATCGGCCAGTAATTTGATGGTGTCATACCACTGTGGGGATCCTTCATGATCAGGATTGTTCTGCCCTGTGTTAGCCAGTTGGGGTGAGTTTCTGCTGTTGGCAGCCCACTTATTTGTGCTGCCAGGTATTCGTGGAGTGCCTTTAGCTTCTTCAGCCAGTAGGCGTGAATCATGTCAGATCCTGGTGCTGTCCAGCTCTTCATTCTGGAGACTTGCTGTTGGATGTCTGCTTTGCAATTTTGACTGGTTCTTGTTCTAGAAGATTGCTGTGGTCTACTCTAAGGCCCACCAGCAACTTGGCCTTGGTGTTGTGTGACAGCTCTTTCTTCTAGATGATCTTCCAGTCTTAGCGTTGGGTGGGTCTGCCCTCATATTATTGTTTCTGAGAACAGGTAATTATTCTCCTGGCCTTTGTTTCTCTGGTGTATCTCTTGAGTCAGTATTGCTGTCATCGGACAGAAGTGAGCTTCTCTGACTCATCGACCCATATCAGACTCCTTTCATAAAGTTTTACAGCCTACTCCTTAGCGTATAGTTGTGGATGTTCCACAGCCGCATTATGAGGTAAACAATGCACATTAGGCCAGCCAGAGTGTTTGAGGAGACACTGGGGTAAAAATTGCAAAATATTTTCTTTCCACATATTCCTTTTGTATTCCTGATTTATTAGTGTTGATATTAAATTATTAAAATGTTAAAATAAAATGTGTACAGAAACATTTATATAAACAAACATTAGTAGATACACACTGGCCAGCTATGAGATACAGAGGATTATAATTATATCATTGTACATTTATAAAATTGACCCTCATAATTTGCTTTATTTTCTGTTATAAAAATATACACATTATATAATTTAAATATATACTGTTTAAGATCACTGTTAAAACTTTTTTCTTTTTTTTTTTTTAATTTTCCTTGATGCTTCTTTTGATTCTTTGAATTCTTTATACCCCATAAAAATAAAAAAATATGACTGAATGAATCATTTACATTGTATAGAGTGGGATCTTTTCTTGTGTTTTCTCGTTTTCAAATATACAAAAATAGAATATTTTATTTTCTTGCTGTATAGATTAAAAAAAAAGACCACAGACCTCCAGCATTATGCTCACTTTAACCAGTGTTTTATTTCTACACAATAAATGACAGCAAAATGAACATGATACTCATCTTTATGACTCTTTCTTATGAAAATATAGCACACATCAGACATGTTTTGCGATGTACCAGAGCACCAAAAAATATATAATTGCAACTGTGACAACAGAGAGAACAATTGGTTGAAACATAAAAGTCCAATCTGTTGTATATGTGCCTGAAAAGTGCATACTGTGTAAGAAACAAAGTGAGAGGAGGTCATCTGAGGGAGCAAGGGCCCACCTTTACAGTGTTGGTGAAATTCTCAGCAAACACAAAAGCATATGGATAAGACCCAGTAACATACAGTATGAAGAGAAGATAAATGAAATCGCTTGGTTAGTGTCAGTCAACTCAGACAAATGTGAAATGAACTTCTCAATGCATAACAAAGTTAAGTTTAATTATGAGGATGAATTTTAACAGACGCCTAAGAAATTATTATGATATTATTCATCAAGAAAACAAATAATTTATGACACAATGGATAAATTCATAGTTAAGACAGCTGACAACAGTACTAGTATTAAGCCATTAGGAACAAATAAATGCGGACAAGTGGTGTGGTAAAGCATCACTTTTTTTTTTTTTTTTTTTTTTATCTTGCAGGTGATACTTTGACACAATGCACAACATTTCACGGTTCATTTCATTGTATAATAGTTATGATAAAAATCAATCCAAGACCTACTCCCAAACAGTTAGTACATGGTTTGCAAATACAATCATATAATATTATTATTTACATCTTAAAATATATTTGTTGAGCAACTGAGTACGAAACATTGCAGTAATACCACTAGATATCCACGTAATATGCAAATACACTTTTTTTTGTAGTTCCAACTTAGAAAAAGAAAGGGGAAATCCAACTTTTTTTTTTTTTTTTTTGATTTACTGAAGGATTAGGAAACAGACATAAGGGACCATTCTATAACAAGAGGCCTGTGAGAGGTACTTCATGTGTTACAACACGCATAGACAATTTCTTACAAGATGGCACACCAGTATTTTTCTAGACAAAGATCTGTGCAAAACATTAGGTATTTCGACACACTTTCTTGCACTCTCCACTGCACTTTAATGAGTTAGACACAACATTTCTGACATTTTTTTGTGACATAAAATAAAAAGCCAGGTGTTAAATGAAAAACAAAAGAACAGCTGTTGGTGGAAATGTGGAGAGTTATCAAAGCCTTCCAAAACATGTTTGCAATACACATGATATTATGTGATAACCATAGGCTGTAGGTGAGGAGAACTGTTGTTACTTGAGCCTAACTTCAAAAGACTCTGTAAGCTGGGCAAACATCCTCTCTAATTTTCACAGGGCAAGCTTGACCCTGGCTGCCCTGCACAGGCATACCTGACAGTGACAGATGAGGCAGTGTGTCAAGACGTGGGGAGGTGGAGGTAGTAATAGGGAGGGAGGGGTGGTGGGAGTCCCAGAGAAGGATGGTTGCCACCCCCAGGAGAAACTCTGACTCATTGGCCTCTGCATGTTGCCAGTCAGGCTGGCCACCCCTGGCTTAGGGGCAGCCTCTGTGAGTACACATTTTCACACCTGGACAAATAGCTAGACAGGCCAGGAAAAGCAGCTCACCCATTCCTACCTCTCCTGCTGCCCACCTTCTGCTTTTCTACCATCCAAGAACACTCATCATCAGCTGCCTTCTGACCTCCCGTCCATTTTTTTTCCTTCATTTTCAAGCCCTTTCTTTGCCACTTGCCAACATCCTTCTGCGCTCAGCTGCCTGTTCCTTGTGCATTACAATGGTTCCTTGCTATATTATTTATTGATGTACTTGGCCATTATATGGTTCTATTTTCAACACTCCTTGCATGTATGGTCAAATACGTGTGTGTGTGTGTGTGTATGTAGGTGTGCGTGTATGTGTGTGTGCATGTGTTTTATAAAAATAAAAAACAAATGAAACCTTTACATTCTATTTTTTGAAGAAAAAAAATATACACTGCACTCAGTAACATTTTAACATGGTGAATCATCATTGTTTGCAAGCAATATCCATTTACACATATTGAGCAACGAGAGAAGTTCTTTTTGTGGTTGTTGGTCTAAATTGTACTGTTTATGTCTTATCAGTGCTTGACAGCATTGATCACAATAGGCTGTGACAACAGAGACAGAATGACAGTTTTGACTCACAACCTATAATGTGTTGGCTTATAGGAACAATGTAAAAAATAACTTACATGGACATTAAATATAACTTAAAAAAGTATAACACTCTCAATAAATAGTTCTACTATTTACACCATTGTTTTGAGACTCAAAATGTCACTAAAATACCAAAAATATAGAAGCAGCAAACATTACAAGCATGAGGTACAGCAAGGGATCTTGTGATGACTACAGTAGAGAGGTGATGTCCTCATCCAATGCACAACTGTATAATTTCTCCCATGACTATCGTGGTTAGCTATGGCTTATGGGTACCTTCTCAAATATAAACAAAATAATTTTTCAAGTTGACATTCAGTCACATTCTGCAGACTTTCTCGGTAATAACAATCATTTGTTTTGGTATCCAGACATCAACTGATGATGCAAGTAATGGCTAAGGAGGATATTGCTAAATTATTCTAAGTATGTGGAAGCAACAACAGGTTACTCGTTTTATACAGTGAAGGAAAGGATCCAATGACAGGTTTCAGATTCAGCCTTTCAAACAGCTCGAATGGCTTTCCAGTAACCTCAGTGGCAGATGATGAACCACAGTACTGCATATAACTGGTATGGTCTAGTGATTGTAGGTCAGTCTCCCCCATTGGTGGCAGTTCTATGTAAAGCAGCAGAATCTGGAGTACTAATATTACATATAATTTCAATATAAGACATTTTTACCAGGACTATATAGTATTTATATAAAGTGTTAAATGCAATCTTTGAAGCTCGTGTAGCCTTTAGAATGACATTAAAAAGTGTCATATTTCATAAAAGTTACAAAGCCTTTCAAGAGCCCCTTTTAATGGGAATTTCTTCATTAATGTGTTTCTTCAGCATTTCTTGGTTTCTCTGGCCAAATGCACACCTTCAGACAGCATATCACACCAACACCAAGGAAACTAAAGATAAATAAATTTGTAATCTAGCTAGATCTTAATTATGTGATAACTATTTCAAAAATGCAGTGATGTGTATCCAGTTGTCTTGGATTTGGGGCCTCATTAGATTATGTATAAATGGATATATGTTTCATAGCGCCAATACCTCCATACTTCATTAATAATAATGCAAAATCGATTTGAGTGTGATCATATAGGTCAGATACAAGGAAAAACAAACAAACAATCCAAAAAAAAAAAAAAAAATCCAAACAGAATAGAATAGCAACACAGGGAGTCAAATGACCGCATAGCATACAGTTTGATTCAGATCACCATTTTGACAATAGCAGCTTCTAAACATTTTTTTGAAACATTTGCTTTTTCTCCTTACATGACAGATAGAAAGTGCAGTAACTGAGGTCAATAGTACAAACACTGATTTAATATGACATTTTCTTAAAATGAAATACATGATAATGGAAAAAAAAAATCCTGTCCTGTCCAAGAACATATAGTAATATTTACATGATATCTTTCTTTTTTTTTTCCCTTTATATTTGGTGGAAAATAATACCTTCTCATTTTTTTTGGATGTTCTAGTATTGACTTGATTTTCACTAACGTTGGTTTTATAATATGAAAATGGTCTTACACTGACGCTGAGACAATTTGGAACGCTATAGCAGCCTAATGTTTGTCAGAGGGACCGTGCCACTGGCCCAAGTTTAATGAAATGAAATGTATATTCAAGCCATGACTATGATTTTAGCCAATTAGGAGCAGCAAACTTTGGACCAATATGCTAAGCAGCCTTCATTATCAAATGTGCACGAGAATAAAACCTGTGTGTATGTGTCTGGAATGAAGAGTAATTAAAATACAATGCTACTGTAGCAGCTGTGTAGTCTAACGAAATCTAACACAGTGGAGCCAGAACACCCAAGTTTCACAATACTGAGAAGAGATGATCAGAACAGCCAAGTGCACTTTGTACTGAAGAGAACAGTTAAACGTGTTTTTACTTAAAACAAACCCAGCCAGAAAACCTAGGAAGCCTTGATCATGTAGTGACTGCAAATGGTGTGTTGACATATACATCCAAATGTCATTTTCATGTACAACAATGTTGCCTGCAGAGCTATAATACTACAGCATCCAATAGTCCTGAGGGGGAGAGAAAGAGGATGTGTGTATATGGATGTTTAAGCAATGTGTGTAGATTAGTGGGTGGGGGGCAGATATAGTCTTTGACCTACGCTCTCTGTCACTATAAGCCACGGACTATATCCACCCCTTTAACTCCTGTGTGACTGTACTACGCAGTACTGTGTACTCAAGGAAGCCACAGACAACAGGAAAGCGCTTACTACATTCTGAGAAGGACCGGGATGCTTTTAACTTCAGTTCAAACTGTTTGAATCGGGCCTTGAGGTAACAATGTTCTCATCAAGCGTCATACGGGACAAGTTCAAACTGAAACTAAAATCACCCCAACCCAAAGTGAGGTGTTATCGATGACATTCCTTAAGTCGTGATCAATGTATGTAGTATTTTTCTTGGGCAACTGGGTGAAAGGGGGCAAGGACAATTGAGGTTCTGGATTTCTTTTAAAGTTCTTAGTGCATTTTATATGTGGTGTTGTCAACATGTATTCTATATTAACGTGAGAAAATGTATTATGAAGTACAAGTACAAGTGTGAATGAATGCTATAAAGAGGTACTTTAAGCAGCAAGGAAGACAAAGCTGTCTAACCCAATTAAATATTATTATGTGAAGATGGACAGTAGCGAAAGCCACACTAAACTGTTTTCATTATGCTCTCAGGATTTTGCTCTATATATATATGAAATTGTCTTAGGAAACTGATTCTGTGGTTAGCTGAGGTTTTTTTTTGTGTGTGTGCCTGTATATTTGAGTGTGTTGAATATGCCACTTCCAAATTAACAGCATGGGTGTCTTATTCTCCACCAAGATAGAAATAACCCAAAGCCTCTGATGTGCCAGTGAAGAAACACACTCTACTTATAATGACATACAGATATAGCATATCTGACCAACACCAAATTCTAGCCCCTCCAAAAAGGTGCTGAACAAGCCTTCAGCGTGCGTGAGGATTACTTTTTACCATTTATGTCAACTTCCTTCATATTTCTGAAACGCAGAGGCAAAATCAATGCTATCCTCAACTTATGCATTTTGATATACCTTTGGTTCAATCATTTGATTGTAGAGTAAGGTCACTAAAATAGACACTAAAGCCAGCACAAAACTCAACAAAAGGCATGCTACCTAGGCTTGGTTATGTTTTTTGTATATTTTTGTTGTTGTTGTTCTTTTTTGTTGTTGTTTTCTTATTTTTTCCAAAATGTCTGCTTCATGTAATTCATTTTGTTTTTTTGTTTTTTTTTTTCTTGCTTTGCTTAGTTTGTATTTTAAGGATTTAATGTATTGGAACAGTTACTTTCCTTTAAGCTGAAAAATGATGTTTTTATGGAGTCCCATCTTCTTTTCTATATCCTTCTGTGGTGTAGAGGTGGAGGCATTTCAGCAGGTTGGGGTTGCAGTATGGATGGAGAGGTATGCCTTTTAAGCAGCATGTGCAGGAAATCGAAGGCCAAGAAGAGGATGAAGGAGAGTCTGCCTCAGCCACTTCGGCTGTGTGGTGTTGGGGAAAGGGTCCTAAGTTGTTGAACAAAGGGTCCTTGCTAAGGTTGGTCACCCCAGGGAATGATCATGCTCACCCTTTCTGTTCTCTATAGCGTTGGGATCCCGACAGGAGCACTCATCCCGTAAGTCGCAGGACATTGGAAATGGAATCACCTGGGCAGGAAAGAGAAAGAGAAACTCAAATTCATGTGCCTTAAATTCTTATCAAATTCAGGCTCAGAGAGACAAGCACACACCTAGACACACACAGACACAGACACGCAAGCCAACATGCTCTCTTTCCTCATAATAGAAGAAGACCACATCTCCTGAGACATCATACAGGATTGAAATGTCTCAATTTGGGTATACAATGCTCTGTGTACACAGGCTACCTAAACATGGAGCTACACTGTTACATCCATAATGTTACACATCTATATAACCTGAACGTATGTCCCCAGTTGAAAGAGAGTTGGGATGCTGTGTAAAATACAAAATAAAATCAGAATGCAGTGATTTGCAAATCCCATAAACCCATATTTTATTCACAGTAGAACATAGAAAACATATCAAATGCTGAAAGGTATATACAGGACTTAGAGACACATATATATATCCCATCCAGTTGACATGTTTTTCAGGGAAGGCCTTGCGTATTTCAGCAAGACAATGTTGAACTACATACTGCATCTATTACAGCAGCATGGTTTTGTAGCAGAAGAGTCCGCGTGCTAAGCTGGCCACAGAGTAATAAACATGGCCCTGTCCCAGCTTCTGCCATCAAATTCAAAGCGAGCTAATATTTTTTTCTTAAAATGGTACATTTTCTCAGTTTAGACATTCGATATGTTTTCTATGATCTACTGGGAATAAAAATTAGTTTTATGAGGTTTGCCAATCATTGCATTCAGTTTTTATTTACATTTTACACAGCGTCCCAACCTTTTCGGAACTGGAGTTGTAGAATGTCAAAAAGAAGAAAGCAATGTTTGAAACGTGTAGCTCGATGAAAACAATGGCCAATTACATGTAACAAGTATTCTCATGCTAAACATGTACATTAGTTTATGTGATATCATCAAGCAGTAGTATAACTCCATTTTTAACTCACTTTAGGAATTTTTTTTTCCCCATTTTCTGCTCATAGGAGACCCATGATATCAAACATACTATCACAACAATTGATACTCCAGTTTTTTTCTGATAGCCTCATGTCAAAGTGAAATGCTGCAGGTGAAACCAGAACCGGAAGATCAGTGGACATTGCCTCTGGCTTTGACGTCACTAGGTAACAATGGTAATGCGTCACCAGCACCAGCTGCTGCTGACTTGCTGCTCAGCTCTTGGGGGGCCTGCTTCAGCTGATTCAGTACACAAAATGTGTCCTCCTTCTGCAGGCCAAACAAGAAACATGTGTGGTCCAAGCGCAGTGAACTAAGGACACGTCGATATTTTGTCCTGGCACGGGCTTGACGTGTCACTTTTTTCATTTTAGGGCCGAGCGACTACTTCATTTTTTTGCACAATGGATGTCAGTATACATTTTAATGAAACTGGTGTGCAACCAGCAGATACCAATAGCATGCCTCATGACAAAGACAGCTATTAGTGAATGCTATCTGCTGGCTATAGCTGTATAATTACTGAGATTACTTCTTTTTATGCCATCTAACAAATTACATCATGAGCTAATACTATCTAAGAAATTAGAATTTCTCATCTACTAAAAGATGCAGTTATAACTAAAATGCCCATTGCCATGCACATCATCAACTTCAAGTTTGGATGATGATTCACCACTTTAGTGATCAACTTAAAGGATTTACAAGCTTTAGATAGTTTTCACTGAATTAAATTAAACTTGAATGCCATTGTGCAGTGTAGAGGTACAAAGCCTGTAAGAGTGAAGTAAAACTGGAAGAAAGGTGACCT
>JAVDPK010002584.1:275668-287052 GCA_034780415.1 Cichlasoma orientale
ATTTTAAAAACCCGTTGATTCTGGTGAAGGAGTCGCTCATATGACTGCGCTAGTGAAGACACTCTCTGGCCAATCAGAAAAAAAGTATCTGAAGGTATCTGCAAACTTGTAACCGCTACTAGTGGAAACGCCGTCAAGCCGCCACGACTCGACGCGACCCGCGCCGATCCGTCCCGAATGGAAATGACCCATAACAGACCGATTTCATAAAGCTGGTGGAGAGGCGGAGCATGGGCAAAGGAAGAACTGACAAAACTGGTGCAGATCTGCATCACTTTCTTTTAAGTTGTGAGATAGTGGATGAACATTTGTTTTGGCCGGGGAAGGCAAGGCCACCAAAAAACTAACAAGCCAAATTTCATCAAATTTGGTGGACACGTGGAGTATGAGCAGTGGAAGAACCCATTCAGTTTTGATGCATATCAATATTTCTTTATAATTGTGAGATAGTGCATTGGCCTTTGTGAAGGACTCCACTCTTTAAGTGAGCTTCAATTTTTCTTTAGCTTTCAGCTAGTCTAAAAAAACAAAAGTAATGAGGTCATTCCCAATGGGTTGCTCATCAATTCTAAGCTGGTTTTGAAATTATAATACAATAGTTTACATTTGATAGTGATTATAAAAGCAAGAATGGAAACAAATTGTGGCTCTGTGGTGCTCATTCTTTTAGAAGATAGTCAAAGCTGAATAGCAGATACTAAAGCACATAAACAGAAAAAGAACTATTAGGCCTCTTAAGTATGGCCCTAATTTTTCAATTTATTAATTTTTCTAAATCAGATATTATGTCATTTGTGACAATTACCAACATACAAATTTGCCTCTTCCATAATTTTCACTCATCCTTATATACTTAACTATACTGAAGTCAATACCAAGTCATTACTTGGTTACGTTCATAGTCATTTTTAATTATTACCTCTTTATTATTAAATTATTACCCCATTATTAATGTGGTACTACTAAGCGGTAATCCAAAATCACAAACTCAGGAAATGAAGACGCTATTCAGTAAGACACAGTGACACAGCCAGTGATATGCATCAACTTCAATATAAATCCAGCCAGAAATACGGATGGATGTGCCAGGAGTACAACCTAAGTCTTTTGCCAGATTCACAAAAAGAGGCCAGGCCAGGAAAGCAGATGCTGCAGCCCAGAAGCTAAACTACACATCCAACTATATTTCTTGCCAACAGCTGGCTGGGATGAGACAGACAAAGCACCTCTCAGAATTTAGGGAGTTAATATCACAGGAACCACCTTTTTTTCTTTTTTTCTTTCTTTTTTTCAGAAATGCAGCACTCAATGTTAAAAATACAACACAAAATTCTTGACAGATTAAATGCCTAAAGAAAAAGGACTGTTCTCCTTTAAAAATAGAATAAGTAAGTAAAGTAAATAAACTATACCACATATTAAATTGCCACAAACATTACTCTGTAGTCTAAAAATGACTTAAATCAAAATTATGACCCAAATTCCCATAATGGTACACAGACTGTAAAAAACAAAAACAAATTAGGTAACAAAATACAACAGCAAGTGGTACTTTGACTAAAGAAAATATTGATGAAGCCTAAAATTTTTTGAATGAGGGGTCTGTAATCTGTCTACCAGTCAACACAAGACAAAGAAAGGAAGAAAGTGTTTAGAGATTGTCCAGAAGGTGAAATACTATAGTGTTCAACAGAATTCTGTAATTTATTACAGGACATTGAAAGTAGGATTTTCGCAAATATCAAAGCTTAATAAAGATAGCATGCAACCTCCACTGAATGCACGGCAATGGATGAGAAAAACACGTGGGAGGTGGGATTTTTCCCTAAAGCACTGTTGATTAGTGGGACTAGATCCAGAATCAAGACTTTTTTTTTTTTTTTTTTTTTTTTTTGGAAAGATGAGGCTTTCTAGGTTCAAGGATGCCACTAACCTTTTTAGTCTTGACAGTCGATTGGCAGCAGTCTCCTCCATCATAGTTACAGAAGGCTCTGTTGTTAACTGAATCACAGTAGTTGTCTCCCATGAATGGCTGTACCAAAGAGAGAAAGTCAAGCAATTAGGCAAAGACACTGATCTAAGAACATCCTGCCTTGTTAATTGCTAACACAACTTCCAGAGTCTTTTGTTGCAGTTTTCTCTTAAGCATTTCAGGGCTTTTAGAAGTCTCTGTATAAATTTGCTGATGAATCTGATACATTAAATTTTCCTCATTCTTCAATGTGACTCTTTAAGCCCTTAGTTGGCCAGACCCGTAAATCAAACTGAAGACACCATAAACTATTCACTGCACAAAATGCTCCAGTAATTTGATTTATTGGGTTGGCCCCACCCACTCCGCTTGGGTTACCAATCAGGTTTTCCAATTGGCCAAAATGAGTAGATGATATCATTCTTCCATGAAGCGAGGTGGAATTCCTTCAGATGTTGCATTCCCTTGTAAATGCCCCATTAATTGAGGGGGAAAAAAGTACAATGGCACGATCACGTGTGTGGATTATTTTAGGAGGCATTGCACCAGATTATAGCAAGTTAATAGCTTTTCAATGGGCCTTATATATAAGTCTGATAAGAGACACCTGTACAGCAGCAGCATGTTTTACAGACTTTCAAGAGGTGAATGTTTTCTGTACTTGTTCCTGTGCAGCAAACTGCCCCAGAAAAGAAGAAAAAAGAAAACTCACTTGCTTTCCATTGAAGTTGAAAATTTAGATACAAATATTCTCTTTCTTTTTCATAGTTTTCACTCTAGTCCTTTGAAAAATAAACCCCATGATTCAGTAGCATGTAGAGCCACATTTAACACCCAGTCAGTAGCTCTAAATAATCATTTTCTGTATGATTTTATCAGTCTCACACTATTGTGGAGGCATTTCAATCAGGTTGAGGTCAAGGCTTTGACTGGACCATTGCAGCACCTTGACTATTTAATTTTTCAGCCATTCAGTTGTAGATTTGCTGCTGTGCTTGTGATCATTGTTGTGTTGCATGACCCAATTTTGGCCAAGCTTTTTGCTGTTGGACAGACACCAGCAAAAGCATTTAACTCTAGAATACTTTGGTATACAGAGGAGTTCATGGTCGACTCAGTGACTGCAAGATGACCGAGTCCTGTGGTTGCAAAACAAGCCTAAATCATCGACCCTCCACCACCGTGCTTGACAGTTAGTATGAAGTGTTTGTGCTGAAATGCTGTGTTTCATTTTCACCAAATGTGGTGCTATGAATTATGGCCTCCACTTTGGTCTTGTTGAGGACATTACTACAGGAATCTTGCCGTTTGTTCAGATGCAGTTTTACAAATCAATAATGAACCTTAATATTTAACATGTTGACTGAGGCCCGAAGAATCTGAGATATAGCTCTTGGGATTTTTGCAATTTCTCTGAGCAGTGCATGGTCTGACATGGTGGTAACACATACCTGAATGCTCCAGACCAGCAAACCTCTGCTTCTATAAAGGTGGTCTCACTTGTTGATGATCAATTAAGTAAATTTGATTAGCAGCACCTGGCAGCTATGCACCTTCTTAATTCCTCTGGAAGCACTAAGGGTGTACTTAGTTTTTCACAATAATATAATCATATAATCCTGTGAAATCTTTTTTTTCCCACGTGACATTATGAATTCATTGTCTGTCTAAAGTCCATACCCAAACACAGTACAGAAAGCTGTATAATACATATGTCTCAAGTTTAAGATTAAGAAGGTAGGTGTAGAAATTTCATTTCTGTGTGATAGAAAAGACCCTTACCTCACATCCTTTGATGCAGTGGAGCAATTCAGGGTGTGGATACCATTTCAGCCCCATTGTGCAGATAATATTCTGTAAGATAAATCAACATTTGTAGATTGAAATAAAGAAATGTTGCTGTCATTCAAAAACATTTGCTCTGCACAGCTTATCTCCTGAACATTTGAAGTGCTTTGCCAGGAGTTTGTTCTTTTTCTCCAGATTTCAGGCCACATAATCCTTAGCCTTACTAAAGTCAGTGGACACATTTTAGCTGCACACAGGTGTTATCAAAAGGGCTCATGTGCTACTCATAGAGGCTTTTCGCGAAGCCTTCTTTGATTTAGACTGAAACCGAATAAATTGATTTTTAAAAGACATAACTTCAAAAAAAAAAAAAGTTTTTTTCTTTATAACTTAGTCATGCCCCCCGGGAGGACAAAGAACTGGAAACATGAGGGAGACAGAAGCACAGAGGTAAGAGCACCATGATATCTAATATCTTTCCAGAATGTGTGGAATCCCATTCTGTTCTCCTACTGTGCTCTTCTTTGAAATGCAACAGAAAACATTTGTGCTCAGGGCAGGTGGGCAGCAGTGTGTACGTAGGCCGCGCAGCTGTATGTGCAAATGCACCCATCTAGGCATATACTGCGCAGCTACGAAAAGATTTAAATAGTCACATGACTTCTGATTTCTTGACTGTGAGCTCATAAAGTGTGTATACATTTGTACGTGAGGTTACATGAGGTTGTGTTTACGGCATATGTAAATCAGGTTTATATAGTACTGTCCATGATCAAATGCACCACCTACAGCAAAGCCCTGGCTGACCTCAGCTGGTCCATTTTTCAGATCCATTGTGCCCCAATATCTCACAAAGTTGACATTCTTTTCTTCTGTTGCTGCAAACTAAGGTATTTTTCATTACAGTGGTGTCAGCAAATCAATGCAAAAAGAAAGATAGGAGCTTCAAGGTGGAGAGAAACAACAACATAGCATCTGAGGACAACTGAGAGCTGTGAGAGTGATGCTTCTACTACTGTGATACAGTGCTGCATAGCAGAGTCCAGGCATGTCTGCTATGTGTGTATGTATGTGTGTCTAGT
Source organism: Cichlasoma orientale (assembly GCA_034780415.1). NCBI lineage: Eukaryota > Metazoa > Chordata > Actinopteri > Cichliformes > Cichlidae > Cichlasoma > Cichlasoma orientale. The sequence goes on from JAVDPK010002584.1 coordinate 280,511, forward strand.
GGAGAGGGCTATGATGGTCACTATATATGGCGGAATACTGAGAACATTATTTTATATTACAGGCGAAACTTTTTGCAAATGCTGTACTTTTTTCTCTCCTTCTTGTGCTCTACAGTGATGATGTCATCTAGAAACTCTCCTCTTCTCTCTCATTCTCTCTCTCTCTCTTTCCTCTCACTGCAATGTCGTAAATCATGATAATCCATGATTGTAGCCTGGCCTCACCCCTCGCTACGTATGGGATCCTCACCCCCTGAAACCTCCCCAGGGGACTGATACCACATAAAAATAGATCCCTATCTCAGCACCACCACAGATGAGGTCATGTCATATAGAAAATGACTAATTCTGCAGCAAGCCCGACAGGGTAATTTTGCTGATAAAGGGGGAGGAGGGTGCTGAGGGCACAGAGTAGTCATAGATAGAGAGACAGGGAAAAGAAAGAGGGAAGGTGGAGATAAAGAAGGAGGAGAGAATTCTAAGTGGGTCACACTAAGAACCAAAATACAACTAGTTTAAAGGCAATAAATCAACATCACTTACTAAGGTGGGCAACACTGATTTCCAGCTCAGCAAAGTAGAACTAGGAGTGGGGGGGGGGGGCATTAACTACTGCATGAAGAATCCCACCCTCAAGAGATAGTTTGCCAATTCCTACTTACAGCACTCCTGCTGTTATTAAAACTGTTAACCTTTATCATGATTATTATATATATATATTTTTTATTTCTCACCACTGCACAGAGTCCTACTGTTCTGTTTTTGTTAATACCTTTTCTATTTGACACCCTTTTGCATTTCTGTGTATCTGTATCATCTCTTGGGTGCTTATTCGGTTCTATTTTGCACCTTTTTTTCTGATACTAGAATTAACTGGGCAGCAATGAGGTGGACCAGTGTCACTATGACATTAATGCAATCACAAATTTGCCATGTTGCAACTGGCAACATATTGCCACAAAAGTGGCAGACAGTTTTTATAGGGTGACCATTAGTCCTTTATGGTCACCCCCGGCAACTCCTGTGCCATAAGGCAAATTTTTGTTTGCTCTTTTGGATGTTTGTAATACTTTTAATTACTATTACAAAATGCGATGGTTATGTGCTTGTGACTGTGTGTGTGTGTGTATGTTTGGGATGATACTGTGTGCTTGCATTAATTAGTGAACATCAACACAACCCACAGAAGGAGGGACAAAACAAAACTACCTACAAAGCATTACCTCTTCTAAGCTCTTATCCCCCCAAAAACCCTCCCCTCTGTACTCACCCTACCAGCATCTGACTTCTCTTACACTATCAAATGCACCCAACAGCATAACCTCAGGCTTGAAATTACCCCTGAGCACAAATCATATCAATTACACAAATCCATAAAAGCAGATCATTTCATGTCCACATGGCCTAACCCACCCCTCTCCCAGCATTTGCCACAAAAACCTGCTGACTCAGCGTGACTCTGAAACAGAAACAAAAGGTGTTGTTGGAGGGAAAAAAAAAAAGTGAAAAATAAAACGTACTCTTTTAGTCAGCCTAGTTATAAAACTCAGTGCTATTTAGTAAGATCTTTCTCTGGTTCTACAGCTAAAAGGGCATTAAGCTGACAAACGCACTTGAGGCAAATTCCACATTAGTGGCGTTGATAAAGTTCATGAGTAAAGTTAGAATTTAGAGTAGGTACACTACCTACAACACACACTGTACTTTATACCTTTTTTATCTCTCCAAGACGGTAGTTACTATATCATCTTGAAGACTCAGAGGAAAGTGGGCAGCGGCAGGTTTTCATACTTGTTGTCAAGAATAAATCAACTTTTTAAAAGGTTGCTATGCTGCTAATCCAAATATTTATATGGCATTGGGTTGGCATTTTGCATTGTAGGTGATGGAATCAGGATGAAGGAACTATATGTGAAATTCCAAGGAGAAGAGTTGTGGCTCTCAGAACTTTGTGAAGTGCGTCTCTGTCAGAGCAGTGGGGCGGACACAAATACACAAACTTACCTTCACCTTGGGCGGATTTCTCCAATGCTCTTTCATTACATTTTCTACGGTCATATTGAGAGGGAGGATCACGACATCGTTGTTCCCCTCTCTGCATGTCAGCTCACACTCCTCACCTGTGTGTGTGTGTGTGTGTGTGTGTGTGAGCGAGAGAGAGACAGAGAGAGTTACACCGATGAAAGATCAACACCAAGATATTTTGATATTTCCCCCTCTTTCCTCCACCATTGCCAAACAATTGTGACACTGTGGCACACTGAAAATGGTGGATTACACAACTGCGGTTTTGTTGACTCTTATGAAGAACAAACTGTAACAGAGCACACTTAACGAAAGCTGTGGCTAATATGAACAATAAAAGATAATCCTAGTAGTATGAAAAAAGAAATGTTATTATGGAAGAGTAGATTTGTGCATACAGACCTATGCCGTGTCCTCGTCTGCATGAGTATTGCAGGCTATAATGGAGGTTTTGAGGTAAAGAACACTGGCCTTTGCTATGTGGGCATAGGCGGAATGACCCTGTCCAATTTCCATCTTTTCGACAGCGGATCACATTGGACCCTGCACCCTGAAAAAATAACAAAACACATATTGACAGACAAATAATTATATATACAAACACACAGTGGTACACAAACACTATTAGGCCAAGGACACTGAGATGCCATCCCACTGCACAGGGAAATACAATCCAATTTTAATAGGCATCCAACCCACAACGTCAAAGAGGCCGACCAGATTAAAAGGTGTATACATTTCTTAAGTCTGTAGCAGCAGGGCTGTTCTGGAAATCAATAGCAATCTAATTAGCATGGCGTCAAATTGAGTAGGGCTAAGGGAGACAGGGAGAAAGGCAGGCAGGGCAGAGTAAGACGCATCAGACAAAAACAGCAAGGATAAAGACTGCATCTTATTTTCCAGTCATTATTTCATTAATTTAGTATGTTATCACTGGTCATTATAGCAGTTATGTATGATATTACACAAGAGTACATTAATAATCATTTGTCTGTAGTGATTTCCAAACAAACAACGTTACCAGTAAGTCATCATGGAGAATCAGCCTGGCGGTACAAATTGTTTCAAATGGACTATATTTATCTGTGATTATATTATTTACTACTAAGATACGTTGAACGAACAAAAAAGAACTGTCAGGGTGCAAAGAAGAGAGAAAAAAAGAGCACAAAGACATTAGCAAAGCAAGAATAGAAAGAGAGGGACGAGATGGACAGACCTGCTTGCAAGTAGGGTGCAGCAGCCTCACCGTATGGGCAGAGCCTCCTGTGCCGGCGATAGCAGTATTACCAGCAGGATCGGAACAGTTGAGTCTGCAGATACTGTCAAAGCGAAAGCCATCAGTACAATGATAGGAGCCATGGAAGATTGGAGGTGGGGGATCACAAGTCACTGGCTCGCACGATCCCTCTAGCCAGGTGCCATCCTCTGTGCACTGGCGCTTAAATGCACGTCTAAAGGGAAAAGGGAGATGATTAATTTCACGAGGGAACAGTTTCTGTTGAAGAAGCAGAAATGAAAAAAAATCAATTCAATTTATTTCTTTACCTCTTGGGTTTGTTGGTAACATGGTAGCCTGGCCTGCACTTGTACTTGCAGAGCGTGCCAACTTTTAAGTCTGACTGGTTGCAACGTTTTGTCTGCAGCACAGCATTGGGTACAGGAGGAGGGGCTGGACAACGAAGCTCACAAAGAGCTTCTGGGAAGGACCACAGACCATCCTCTAGGCAGGTGAGTGTGTTGTTTGTACCTGGAGAAAATAAAAAAGGAGAAAGGGATAAATGAAAAAGAGTGGGCCCTGAAATATTCCACTCTGTATGTTTTAAGGTTTAATCGTGTAAAATGTGTGACATATCTTGTGGCAACATCTCTCTAATAAGGTGTGTCTGTCCTTTATTCACCTAACTCAACAACTTTTCATCCAGTCAGCTTCACAATTAGCAGATGTACTGCAGTGCCAGAAATCAATAGGGGGGAAAAAATCTGGAAAATTCATGGCAAGGTCATATACCTTATTTGTTACCTTTGTGGGTTCTATAATATGTATAACCCACTACTCTAATGCAGAGTATACACTCACCGGTCATTTTATTAGTTACACCTTGCAAGTACCGGGTTGGACCCCGTGTTGCCTTCAGAACTGCCTTAATTCTTTGTGGCATATATTCAACAAGGTGCTGGAAATATTCCGCAGAGATTTTGGTCCATGTTGACATGACAGCATCGCACAGTTGCTGCTCTACATCCATGATGTGACTCTCCCGTTCCACCACATCCCAAAGGTGCTCTATTGGATTGAGATCTGGTGACTGTGGAGGCAATTTGAGTACAGTGAACTCACTGTCATGTTCAAGAAACCAGTTTGAGATTTTTTTTTTTTGAGCTATGTGAAATTGCATGTTATCCTGCTGGAAGCAGCCATCAGAAGATGGGTACACTGTGGTCATAAAGGGATGGAGATTATCAGCAACCATTCTCAGCTGGCACTGAAGAGACCAAAGCGTGACAAGAAATGATCACCCACACCAGTGCGCCAACACCACCCTGAATCATAGCTACAAGGCAGGGTGGATTGATGTTTTTATGGCGTTTACACCAAATTCTGAACCTACCATCTGAATGTAGCAGCAGAAATCGAGACTCATCAGACCAAGCAATGTTTCTTCAGTCTTCTATTGTCCAATTTTGGTGAGCCTGTGTGAACTGCCGCCTCAGTTTCCTGTTCTTAGCTGACAAGAGTAGCAACCGGTGTAGTCTTTTGCTGCTGTAGCCCCTCTGCCTCAAGGTTCAACATGACGTGCATTCAGAGACGCTCTTCCGTATACCTTGGTTGTAACAAGTTGTTATTTGAGTTACTGTTGCTTTCCCATCAGCTTAAAGCAGCCTAGCCATTCTCCTTTGACCTCTGGCATCAACAAGGCATTTTTGCATTTTGAGAACTGCCACTCACTGGATATTTTTCTCTTTTTTGGATCATTCTCTGGAAATCCTAGAGACAGTTGCGTGGGAAAATCCCAGTAGATCAGCAGTTTCTGAAATACTCAGACAAACTCATCTGTTAAGAACAGCATTTAAATCACCTTTCTTCCCCATTCTGATGCTTGGTTTACAGCGGGTTGTCTTGACAATCTCTACACGGCTAAATTCATTGAGTTGCTGCCATGTGATTTCCCGATTAGATATTTGTATTAACTTGAACAGGTGTACCTAATGAAGTGGCCAGAGAGTGCATATATTTATGAAAAATCTGACAAAAGATCTTTGAAGGGTGGCCTGGAAATATGAATCTGCGCATGGATATGTGTATGCTGTACAAGGAAACTCACCCATAAGCTGGGCAGGTTCTCGACACTGAAAGGTGCTCTTTTTGCCATAGGTGGTGCCCTCTGGGAAGCTGAAAAGGGCAGGATGAACATGGTATTTGTCTGGCAGACCACAGTCCACAGGTTCACATGATACCTGTTTGTTCCACTTCCCGTTTGCACAAGTTATTGTCACTGAAGTCTCTGACTGGAAAATAAGACAAGACATAAGATAAAGTGAGTGGCTTTATGTCATAGATGTATAAATATTCATTAATGTGATCTTTAATTTGCAGTGATGTGACAGACTGATGTACTGCACTTATCCTATAAATGTTTACCTCGCAAGAAAACGCCTATAGCAATTCTGTAATCATTTCAACAAGTTCCTAATCAGCGTGTAACCTAACAGAGCCTGATCGGCCTTAGCTTACTGTATGTCAGTAAGCCTCACAGGCCACTCAGCAGCTCAAGTAACTGCTGATAGCATTTGTAAGGTCAAATCGTGTACTTCAGACAACTGATATCCAACAACTGCACAATCAGTCCTAACCCTAAACAGATTGACTTCAGTGACAGCTGAGACACACACACACACACACACACACACACACACATATAAAAAGTCTTCTACAAATGGAATGCAAAGCCCTGTGGGTTTATTCTACATCCATGATTCATCCTCTTTCTGAGTTTATGTGTAGTCGCAAAACATAAGAAAGTCGTTATCATATTTAGGTAAGAGACAAACAATATGCTGGAATTAGTATGGAATCAAAGAAAAAAAGAAACGATTTCATAAACAAATAGGTACAAGTGGCTTTCCAGTGCTCCCTTCTGAAAATCAAGCCTCCCCAACATTTGCAAGCCTACAGAGGGCATCCTGTGTGACTGGGCCTTTACATGTTGTTGGAATGTGTTAGGAAACTAGAGAACCAAGAGGAAATCCACACATGGGGAGAACATGCAAAATCCACAAGAAACAGACTCAGACCAGAGCAAACACAGCAGTGGCAACACAGCTCTACTATTACATACAAAGGCATGCTTAAATCGCAGGCAAGATAAAGGTTCCAGTATAAGGGATTACCATTATGGTAAATTGCTTCTAAATTGCCAGAAGTTTTGCATTTATTGTGCGCATGTGTGTGTGTGTGTGTGTGTGTGTGTGTGTGTGTGTGTGTGTGTGTGTGTGTGTGTGTGTGTGTGTGTGTG
>JAVDPK010002584.1:296785-314497 GCA_034780415.1 Cichlasoma orientale
CTGGACATTGGCTGTTGGGGGGGGGGGGGTCTGTTTTTCCACTCATTTACTACAACAGATGCACAGTAAAGTCATGTCCTTAAGAAATAGGAAGAAATCCACCAAAGCCCTGACACGGGATCTGAGAGATGCATCTGACCCTTTAGTTGGTCCATCTACTGTTTGCTGATGCCTGAAATGGTCTCAGTGGAAGGGCAGCTGCCAAGAAGCCATTCTTAAAGAAGGGAAAACGGGGAGAAAAGGCTGAGGTACATCAAATTACACAAGAACTGGACTGAAAATCAGTGGCAACAGGTCTCATGGACTGATGAATGGTTCAAATCATTGCCAGTATGCAAGGAGGAGATGAGGAGAGAGGCACAACAGTGAATGTCTGCAGCCATCTGTGAAACACGGTGGAGGCTCTGTCATGGTTTCTGATCTGGGGCTATAATATGTGACTTTACAGTGAATGCATAACATGAGGCTGTTTTGTTAGTCAGTAGCCTGCCTTTGACTCATAAGCCAGGCTTATTCCTTTGATTAGTAATTAAAAAAATAGTATAAATGTAGTTGTGTAATTGTGCAAAATGTGCGTGGACATGTGTGTGTGTGTAAACATGTTTGTCATGTGATTTTGCATCTGTGTGTAAAATATGCAAGCATCATCTTCTGCAGTGTTACATTTATACATCCTTAGCCTCACCTCTGTCCTGTGGGGTTGTAGATCTCATTGCTTTGGCAGCCACTTATTGTGATGGGGTCAAAAGACTGGAAGGAACGCAGGGCTACGCCAGAGATGGCCACGAGGTGAGAGGAAAATATAACCAGGATAGCCTTGGTGTGGTAAAAGGCCACTGACAGGTCATGACTCACTGGGATCACCAAAGGGTTAGTGCGGCAGCTTAGACGCCACTCACCTGTGGAGAGGATATTGGGGCCGAGAACCAAAGACAAAACATAGTGCATTGAGGTTGTGCTAGAGAAGGTAAGGGACAGAAGCAGATGTTAACTAATCTCAAAGATGGAATAGAAGAGAAAGCCTACAAAGCAGCTGGCGATGAGAAACTGATAGAACGTTCTAACTGAGACAGTGAAGTTTAAAAAAAAGGGATGAAAGCAACACATACTTAAGGGGGGTCTATATGATGTATTCATCCAGCATTCCACTTATTTAGACTGATACGGAAGACAGAAAGTAGCAGGTTGAAAATACATTAAGAGAATTCTCACCTAGGCTATGGATACCCTCCTTGGTGTCCACCAGCTGAACAGTAATATTGCATTGTGTTTGATCAATGAAGCCAGTCCCATCAGCAGCCAAGTGTATAATTACTGCTGCTGCCACCATGGGATGAGAAAAGTGGGCCTGAATAAAGGAGGAAAAAAAGGAAAAGCACAAAGCTAAGTGTAATTGATCACTTGTATAACCACTTGTATCCAGTATTTCCAAGTGCTATGCATGTGTGTGTGTGTGTGTGTGTGTCAGTGTGGAAACCCAGACTAATGCAAATTCATGTAATATCTAACAAACAAATACTTTCCCAATCCATGCATCTTATGCTGATGGCCCTCTAAAGCTTCATTAGTATGAGTGACAGTACAGCAGTTTGACATTATTGCACAGAGCACTCAACTCAAAAGCACAATTTTCATGTGTCACCTGAACATGAATATTGGTGTTACCTTAAGCCAATATGTAGAATATGCCCAGGCTGAATCAGCCCCACGACAGGGGAACCACGCATACTGCGACACTCCGTCGGATAGATCAAACACCTTGGACTGGCATGTCTGGAGAAATACAAGTGAAAGAAGAGAAATTGAGGAATTTTGTCTAGATTTTTTTATTAATATTTTTTTAACAAATGAGACCAAATTTCTCACAGAAGAAAATGACAAAAGAATGTATTTTAAATAAAAGCCACTCACATAATTCATGTGTTTTGACTGATACCATGTTTTAGTCAAAAACCAACAGTTTAATAACACAATTTATGAAATACACGGATCACACAGGCTAAGGAGAAAAAAATATCCTAAAGATGATCAATTTAATTTACTATATCTATCTGGTGTTTGCTGGATTTAGCCCAAGCTGCCTTTTGTCACCAATTCAGTTCATAATGCTACAGTCACACCTGGGAAAACAGTGGTTGGAGATTTAACCTTTATTAATACAGGATGTCCCACTGAGACTCAGTGTCTCGCTTGCAAGCGAGACCTGTTTCAAGGAACATAATACATATTCAACAATAAAATAGAAACAATAAATACACTATGTACACATATATACACAAATGCACTTTTCTTAACCACTTGTGGGCAAGAGACCAAATACGGTAACTTTATTGACCTTTTCTACATGAAAATGAAACATTTAGAGAAAGTCTTATGTCCTCCAATAAGACTTTAAGGTTGAAATTTTGAATTTCAAAGTATTTCAGTGAGCTAAGGGTGTTGCAGACTCAACCTCTGAGTGACCAGGTGGTCACCGCAACTACTTGAAATTAGTTGCTGAATGGGAAAATCTTCAGTGCAATCACTGGAAAACTACCAATTTTTCCTAGTTGCAAAGAGGTTGGAGTCATATTTTTACTGTAGTGGGACTAACTCTGGATGGCATTACCTTGGCCCCAGATTCCTGTGAGGAATCTTGGATTAATTTTTGACCATTATATGTCCTCCAGTGTACATTAAACAAATACAGTACCAGTCAAAGGTTTGGACATACTCACCCATTGATAGTGTGTCCAAACCTGTGACTGGTACTTTATGTAGGACTGCTTTCTTGCATTTGCGCAATATCCCTAAAATTAGAAACATCTTGTCTCAGTGTGATGCTGAAAACACTGGTTCAAAAAAAACTAGTTGAATTTATTACTCCCAGGCTGGACTATTGTAATTCATTACTATCAGGTTGTCCTAAAAGCTCCCCGAAAAGCCGTCAGCCTTTGATCCGAAATGCTGCAGCTAGAGTACTGACAGGGACTAGAAAGAGAGAGCATATTTCTCCCATATTGGCTTCTCTTCATTGGCTCCCTCTTGGATCCAGAGCCGAATTTAAAATCCTTCTCCTCACATAAAAGGTCTTGAATAATCGGGCCCCATCTTATCTCAAAGACCTCATAGTACCGTATCACCCCAATAGAGTACTTTCCTCTCAGACTGCTGGCTCACTTATGGTTCCGAGGGTATTTAAAAGTACAATGCGAGGCAGAGCCTTCAGCTTTCATGCCCCTCCTCTGTGGAACCAGCTCCGAGTTTGGATTCGGGAGACCTACACCTTCTCTACTTTTAAGATTAAGCTTAAAACTTTCCTTTTTGATAAAGATTATATTTAGGGCTGGATCAGGTGAACCCTCTCTTAGTTATGTTGCAATAGGCCTAGGCTGCTGAGGGCTTCCCATGATGCACTGAGTGTTTCTTCTTCACTCATATCTTTTCACTCTCTGTGTTTATACACCACTCTGTATTTAATCATTAGTCATTAGGAATCTCTGCCTCTCTTCCACAGTGTGTGCTTTGTCCTAATTCCCTCCCCTCACCCCTAACCAGCTGCAACAGATGGCTGCCCCTCCCTGAGCCTGGTTCAACTGGAGGTTTCTTCCTGTTAAAATGCAGGTTTTTCTTCCCACTGTCACCAAGTGATTGCTCATAGGTGGACATCTGATTGTTGGGGCTTTCTCTGTATAATTGTAGGGTCTTAGGGCCACCGTTGTTCTGATTTGGTGCTATAAGAATAGAATAGAATAGAATAGAATAGAATAGAATAGAATAGAATAGAATAGAATAGAATAGAATAGAATAGAATAGAATAAGCCACAAGTAGAGGCTGTTGGGTTTGGTGGCTTCAAGATCTTATCTCTATTTTTGGAGATTATGTGGTTCCATTGGCTTTATTGAGTGATGACCTACAGGTTGCACAGGGGCAGATTGCAGCCAAGTGTGGAGCAGTTGGGATGAGAAATAGCACCTCCATGTGTGGTGTATACATTCCATATTTGGAATTTGATGGCACCCCAAGTGGAGGAGTATCTCAAGGGCCTTATTCACGAGTGTCTACAGATGGTTGTAGACATTCACTGTTTTACCTCTTTCCTGATCTCCTATGTACATACTGATGATGATTTGAACCAAAATTTTCACATTGGGTTTTTTCACTCCTTAAGACCTGTTGCCACTGATTTTCAGCCCAGTTCTTGTGCAAGCTGGCATATCTCAGCCTTTTCTCTCTGTTTCCCTTCCTTAAGAAATGGCTTATTGACAGCTACCCTTCCACTGAGACCATTTCTAATGCAGCCTCAACAAACAGAAGGGCCAGATGCATCTCTCAGGTCCTACATCAGGTCTTTGCTGGTATTCTTCTTAAGGATATGGCTTTCAGTTTTTGTTCATCTGCAGTGGATAGTTTTTTTTTTAGGTCTGCCATTTCTTTTGTCCTCCACTTGTCCAGTTTCCTCAGGACACATTGCACACTATGCTGAGATAAGTTTTTAGGGAATCACATTGTTGGTGCAAAAAAATTAGTTTATGCCTTTCAGACTGTGTTAGTTTGGTTTTTTTTTTAGTAGATTTGACTAAAGAAATTTTTTGCATCAGGCTGCTGTTAAAGTGCTTAAAGTTTGTTGTCTGTTATCTATAAACACAACACTGATTCATCCCTTGAGTTAGGTATCTGTTTTTTTATACTTTAATGATTCATTGGTCAACATTGAAGAGAAAAATGTTCCTCTGAAGATGGTCAGGTACAAGGACTGGACTGAAAATGAGGGGAAAAGCAGCCATTGTCCAAAGAAAAACTCTGAAAGACCATCAGAAAGCCTGAAGAAAAAATTACAGGAACATCTGGCTCCTTTGGAGCAAAAAATTAATTAATGAAGGGTGACTCAAGACTTTTGCACAGCACTCTATATCTAGTGGCCAAGCTTCTAGACCTTTACAATATCCATCTATCAGCTATTATTATCAGGGATGATTCATGAACAGCTTTCTCACTGTGTTGTCACTCCTATTTTTCCACAACTGTCGCTGTTTGTGTACTGTTTGGAATGACATGCAACTGACGTGCATTGTGTGCAGCTCTGTTTGTTTTTGTCAACAAACCCAGCATCCTGTTGTGTCACATGCTCCACATCCCCCACCACTTTTTCGGTCTTTTATACTAGTCTCTGTTTTATGTACTCACCATGCCCACTCTGTAATGCCACACATGTCCACTAGAAGCCCTCAGAGAGTATTTGGGAGTTTATGTACCACCTTAATTTGTGGCTTGTGCTGCAGAAATGACTAATGCATATTAAAGTGAAGCAAAAGATAGTTATTGTGTTTTATTTTTCAGTTTAATTTATTTATCAGTTAACTTTATAAAAGTAAAATTTACTCAAAAAATGTAACCAAATTAAAAAAAGAAAAAGAAAGAAAAAAGAAAAGAAAAGAAAAAGGATATTCCAAATATCTTGGAGAACTTGCCACAGTTCTTGCATGGCTTTAGGCGGTCTCAGTTGCATCTGTCTCTTCATGTAATCCCAGACAATGATCAGAGCTCTGTGGGGACTGTACCATCTGCTGCAGTACTCTTTGCTCTTCTTGTTGCAGAACATAGTTTTTTGGACTCTGGCTGTATGTTTGTGGTTGTTGTCATGTTGAAAAATAAATCTGGGACCAATCAGTTGCCTTCTTGATGATATCATGTTATGGATGATAATAAAATCTATCTGGAACGGTCAAAAGTGCAAGTTAACTGAAGTGATTTGTAAAATAACGAGACTCCGCTTCATATGTACTATTTCTAAACCTAAATTTGAATATAGCACTGGGTACAATTGCAAACAATCTCTAAATCCAGTGATGTCCCTGCTTGAATGGGAAAAATAAAGACACATTAGGTATATGCACACGTTTCAGCTCTACGGGGATTTAGAGCTACAGATCAGAAACTAAGATTTCAGTGATCGAGCTGCATTTAACAATACAAAGTTGATTTCACTGGTGCTCACAGTGGTCACACCAGAGTGTGAACACCACTTTAAATGCTGATATGCATTTTTATCAGAGCAAAATTTTAATTTAAAACTTGTTCAGGCCTGTATGGGGCTAAGCCCTGGCACCTTTACTCTTTAAAGTCATTACGGAAAACTTAACATCCACCCAACACTTTTGTCATATGTTATAATCTAAGCTAAACTATAAGGTATATAAAATGTAGCAACTTGCTAATGTCAGGGTTTCCCTTTATAATGTAAACAGGTTTCCCCAAAGTTGTGGCTCAGCATTTTCTTTTCTTTTCTTCAAATTTAAACTACTTGTGGCATTTTTCAAGCATTAATTTCAATGCAGCACTATCAGCGTCTCTTTGAAAACAATATGGTCACCTCACCCACCCCAATCTGCGGTCGTATAGAATGACTGTAAATACATTTAATTTCTGCCATAGTCAGCGTGCAGATGTGAAACATGAACAACTACTGTAGTATCATGTGGACTTATACATTACATGATTACAGAATCACATTATTATTGTTATGCCTTGGGTATGGGATTTTACAAAAGCATACTCATTTACCTCATTAGCTTTGTCAGCATTGGGAACCATGTAGAAGGGACACGGAGAAAAGTAAACATGATAAACGATAAAAGACTACTGAGGGATAGATAAACACAGATAATGTGAAGAGAGGACACATACCCAAGGACGGTGAATTTCGCTTGCTGCCCTGAGCTAGTGAAATGAGACACCAGTAACATGAGACTTTTGCTAGGGAGGCTGCCACCGTGGAAAACTGTCCAGAGCAGCTATCTGTCCATCTATCTGTCCCCTGGATCTGTTGACGTGACCTTTCCGATCATAGCTGAAGTGGCAGAAATGAGAAATGCAGGTGACAAAACCTAAGATAAGCTGCCGTGAGGGTATGGTTCCAGCAATTATGAAAAGCTTCTTCATGGTAATCACGCCAGCTACCAAAACACGTGGCAATTTGCTGAATTTTAATGGGAAAAATTGACTAATGAGAATGTGAATAGAGGTCACCGCAACTTAGTTTCGCTTTGAACAACTGCAGTGCGGCTGGCTGTGAATCTATACCTCATATACAACCATAGGCCTGCTAATGTGCTGAGGGCCTGCTTCCATTGCCAACTCTCCCGTGACAGAGCAGGTGAAAAAACCCTTTATATGTGTAAACTAATAACTTGTTTATGTAAACGCAAGTGGCACTAGCTTGACATTCCTGTTTCTCCTGTACTTCACCGCCTTCAAGCAAACAACCCCACTTTACCAAAGCAGAAGAAGGTAATTCATTGTAGTAAATACCACACCAAGGTGGCATTCTTGTTAAATTATTATTAGGCCCATAATTTTTTGGACCATTACACTTTTCTTTTGTGAGTTTGCCTCTGGACACCACCACAGTGGATTTTAAATTTTAAAAAAATGATTGAAGTGCAGACTTTTAGCTTTAATTTGACAAATATATTGCATTAACTCTTTAGGAATTATAGCCGTACCGCCATTTTAAGAGGCTCTAAAGTAATTGGGTAATAGATGGGCAAGCAGTGGTGAGGCCTGTTCCTTTGTTATTCTGTGATAAATTAAGCAGAAAAAGATCTGGAGTTGATTCCAAGTGGTGAACTTGAGTTTGGTAGTTTTGCAGTGGAACTTTCCATATGAGGTTGAAAGAGATGTCGGTGAAAAAAAACCCCGAAATAAACCTATCAGAGAGGTAGTAAAAACTTTAAGACTGGCCAAATCAGCAATCCAGTACATCTTTAAAAAAGAATGAATGCACTGATCAGCTCAGCAACACCAGGCCTGGAAGACCACAGAAGACAACTGGAGTGGATCCTTGCAGAAGCATTTCTTTGGTAAAGAAAAATAACTTCACAATATCTAAACAAGACAGGAAAGCTCTTGAGGAGGTAGGTGTACCATTGAGTCACCTTCACGAATGAAAATGTAGAGGGTGCAAACCACTGGTTACACTCAAGAACAGGAAGATCAGATTCGACTTTGCCAGAAAACATCAAAACAAGCCTGCTCAGTTCTTAAATTTGGGCAATCTAAACCAAGATTAACTTGTATCAAAATGATGGGAACTGGGAATTGAAAAGAATGGGATATTGCTTAATCAGTCTGCTCCTAATATTACATGCAGTAAATCACTGAATAAGATTTGAGGGTGGAAATGCTAAAATGTTTTTTTGAAACCACACAAATTGCCAGTTTTCTTGAACAAATGGCAACATTGAAGATGAGTTCAAGTCCTTAGCATCAAATGCACACACACGCACACACACGGTCACACACATGGTCTTAATATTTAGCAGCTGGCTAGTCAGACTGGCAGAAAACAGAACTGCAGACACAAACTGGTGTTTGTAAATCACCACTTCGGATAAAAGGAGGGCTAAGTGACTTAAGCCAAGGGGAAACCAAAACAGATAAAAGTGATGAGAATGAGAGAGTTCAACTGTCAGAATCATTACACAAAAAATAATGTCTGTAATGGAAAACAAAAACATCCAATAAAATCATAAAGCACGACATAAACAGAGAGAAACAGGGAGAGGAACTGTTAGCAAAGGTAGAGTAGTGATGATAATGGCTCTAATAGCATAATATAACAACAACAACAAGCCTTCCCACTGATGCAAGGAGAAGTTAGATCACCTCTACGTACAAAACACTTATCCATATACACCAGCTCAAATGCAAACAAACACATCATTTATACAGCCTACAACCTCCATAATTTCATATATATATATGAATATATATATGTGTGTGTCTTGAAATTCAATAAACCTCACAGGTACAGTCACAACCATGAGCTGTATGTTCTTGAAAGATCTATAGCAGATGTTTAGGAGGCCCTGCAAAGTTCTTTTCCATATCTTCCAAAAATTGGAGAACGGCCCAGAAGCTTTCAGGACTTTTCTGAAACTCTATCCTCGTTTCCTTCTACTTTGCATAAAACAAATCATTACAGTAAAACTACTGGGGCTTAAAAAGCAATTCAATTTAGTTCCGTTTTATTAGTTAGATACCTCCACACTGTCTTTAATAGTCAGCTCAAGCAACTTTATATTGAAATTAGAGAGTTGCTTTATAATTTCAATATATTTTCTGATTTATATGCTATCTTCTTATAAAGTCATACCACACGTATTTGTCAAAAGTTAAACTGGTTACTGTAATACACTAACTAGCTAATATTTCTGTTAAATCTATTAAAGCACTTGTGGTACAATTGAACTAAGCTTTTCATATATAGGTAACTATCATGTAACAATTTCTTTTTCCTGGATTTGGGGAAATTGGGGAAAAAGTCTCATTCACCCGATCACATACACATTTATATAGCTCTTTTAACTATGCTTAAGTACATTCGCACTCAAATTGATGCATGGGGGGCAACTTGCGGTTCAGTATCTTGCCCAAGGATAGTACTTTGGCATGCGGACTAGAGGAGCCAGGGATCGATCCACTGACCTTCCAAATGGTACTACCTGAGCCACAGCCTCCCCAAGAGGATATCTGAAAGAGAATATTTAATCTGTCACACTGCCTCCTGTCCTAGTTTCCTTCAAAAAAGGTCCACCCATCTATCTATCCATTTTCTTAACCAGTTATCCAGTTTAGGGTCACTGGGGGGGACTGGAACCTATCCCAGATGTCATAAGGCAAAAGGCAGGCTACATCCTGGCCTGGTCACCAGTCTGTCACAGGGCTAACACAGAGAGACAGACAACCATTCAGGCTCACATCCACACCTAAAGCCAATTCATAATCACCAATTAACCTAACTATGTGAGGATGCCAGAGTACCCAAAGAGAAAGGCAGGCACAGGGAGAACACGCAAATCCCACAAAGAAGGCTCCAGCTGGTCACTGGATTCAAACCCAGAACCCACTTGCTGAAGCTAATCACTATACCACCCTGCCACCACTGTACCGCCATACGAAAGTTGTTCCTTTTTTTTTTGCTTTTTTCAGTTCTCCATTGCACTTTTTTAAAGCCACATATTATATACCAATGTGAAGCCTGAACATTGGAAGCAGAAGTGAGCATCTGTGAGGCATTTGTGACAAAAGAGAGAAAGAGAAACAGAGAGAAACTAGTATGAGTTTCCAAGCACCATCCCATGGTTTACTGGAATGCTGGTGAGAGTCTGGTGTGTGAGGTAATGTCCTGTCACCAAGACCCACCCATACCTACTGAAGCTCACCATCTCATTGGTCCAAGGCTAATGATGGGTGACTTCCATGGCCTAGTGAGAGTGGGGCTGTAAAAGTTATTGAGTGGGTGCAATGATGCAGTTTGCCTATCCCAATCTCAACAGAACAGACATGAGTAGTGACTGGGTGGTAGGGAAAATAGACCACAAACTAATGTATAGGGACTGGTGAGTATACAATACCACCAAGTTGAAAACAGATGGGCCTAAAAAGAATATAAATATCCCTCAGTCACAGACCCCTCTGGATAATAAAACCGTGCCAAAACCCTGCATATTAACAGCTTGAAAATGTTATGGGGGGGGTCATCAGTGCCATGAAAAAAAGTCACCATCTTCAATGAGGTTTCCACATGGCGGAACCACAATAATAACCGAAACTGGAAAAGTAAAAGAGAGAAAAAAAAATGCCACCCCAGAGGTTTCTTTTTAATGATACTGCACGCTTATGTCACTGGCACGCTGCCTGATGAGGACTGTGCGGTTTGTAGGGAATGCTGGTGAGAGAGACCGTGCCAGACTGGCCTTCCTGAACTGGTGAGAGCAACAGCTCAGCTACTGTATGAGCTTTTGTTTTTGTGGGTACTTTGTGCGTGTGTGTGTGTGTGTTTGTTTGTGTGTGTGTGTGTGTGTGTGTGTGTGTGTGTGTGTGTGTGTGTAGCAGTAGATGTAAGCTTGCCAGTGTATTTGTTTGCATGTATACGTGAAGGAAAGAATGTGTAAACATGTATGTATGTTATGCAGTAGCCTGTATAAAGTAGGCATGTATCATCCACTTAAGTGCACAAACACATGCTGGCTGCTTTTTTGGGAGGACAGAACGGGGCCAGTTATTGTTTCCTGCTTTTACTAGCCAGAAATAAGTTATTTTACAGTGCCTCCTTCTCCCTCTCCCTTCCCTCTGAAGCATTTACCCAAAGATGAATGTGGTATGGGTTATTTAATCCAGACCTCATGCACATATGTTTGTTTTACATCTTTCTCAAGATGGGCGAACTTTGTATATAGGCAGTTTCTTGCAGCACGAGATGTAAAATGTTATCCCTTCTGGTGCTTATGTATAATTAAGATTAGTGTTCTCAAGAGGTGTCTGGGGGTTGCATCAGAGATTACCTGGGTAGCAGCACTCTCTGGAGAAATCACCTGGCTTGCTTTTTTAATCTGAAAGTTTAAATGCACAACACAAATGCATCTACACACATGTACATGAAGACAAAAAGCCTGCACACATAAATGGATGCACACATGGGCACACACGCATGCACGCACACACACACACACACACAGACACACACAGACAAAGGTTAGTTGCTAGGGCCAATTCTCAGCTCCATTTCCCCTAGAGCAAGTAGAGCTGGTTCACCATATTCCACAGTGTGGTAGTGGGGGAACATTATGTTCTGCTCCACAAAGAGAGCAGTAGTACATTTTAGGCCCCTATGGACCTGCCCTATAATCCTGTTATGGAGTCGTCACTGTGTGCGTGTGTGTTTGGTGTGTGTGTGTGTTTGGTGTGTGCGTATTTGCCGGTGTGTTTCTGTCTTGTCTCTGACTCATTTACATAAGCTGAAGTTATGTTATTGTCCTTACACATGTAGGACTATATTTGTCTTCTCCAAATCTTATATTAGGTCTTATGTCCAATATGGCTCCAGAAATGTTCACAATACAAAAACAACACAACTATTAAACCTTGCTAGAAAGTTATAATGGCATTTATTTTTTTTATTTTTTTTTTGCCATTAATGTTAACTTCATACATTCTCTGGTGGTATTTTGATTGGATCAAACTGCTCATTTGAGGACATTTTAATGTGGGAATGGCCAGTAAGAGTGGTGTTGGACCATTTTCAGCTTTCAAAATATTTTTTTTATTCATTGATGTATTTTCTTTTGAATGCAGTAAGACTTTTGGCTGAACTAATTTCCAGATTGTTTTACCCCCATTTACAACCTTAAACCCCATCTGTCATTTGTCATTTGAGTTTCTGCCTCCTTACATTATTTTATCTGTAATTTAGGCAATTATCTTTATATATCGTTTGCCCCCCATTTTTAACATAACCAGTCTTTCATTCAAGCGCAAAAAGTATCTACAATAGTTCATAACTCCACAGAGTAGTGCCAGAATTCAAGAACTCTGTGATTGAAAAAAATGTGTATCAGTCTTATAAACATCTAACATACATTTACATCTTATACAGCAGACCACAGGCTACTAAGCTGCTGTACTATATTCAAACAGGCAGTATGTACCTTTAATCATCTTTCTCCTTGGCTTTGCACTGGTGTGTGAAGATTTAAAAGTTAAGAAAAAGAAAATCTCATACACAAATGTTGCAAATTAAGATTATCATTCACCATGATAATCGCAATTTGCATATTTGGCAGATTCCTTTCAGTAATCCTTTGTATATGTGTTGAGTATTTGATACGACAGAAATACACTATATCTGTATATACATCCCAGACGCATACACACACACAAGCATGCACACACACACACCCTCTTAAACCAGCGCATGGCATTTGAGAATCATGCAGATACGCGATCTCTTTCTCTTTCTGCTCAAGTGCCGTCTTGTGCTGTTTTTGCTTTCTTGCATCCGTAAAGATACCAATCACTGTTGCCCGCCTTGCGCTCTCTCTCCCACAGAATCAACACAGTCTTTGGACATCAAACAGAACTGATACACAAAGCCAATACAGCAGTTGTTTACTAGATCTGAAGGAAATGATGTGCTATCTACTTCCCCTACCCCCAACAGCAACAAATACCCATAAACACACAGAGTTCATTACACTTTAGCATTGTCCTGAATCAGAGGCATATAGCACAAATCAGGCTTTGGGTTTCTTAAGGTGAGGTTTAACCCTTGCTTTTCTGTATTATGGAAGCAGATCACGTCTTACCAGATTGCATTGCCATGGTAATTTATGCTACAGACCTGGTTACGTTTTAGCTTAGAGACCAAAACACATGAAATCCCTGCTTACCAACAAATCTCTTCTCAGGAGAATAGGCTCACCAGTCCTGGAAGATCCCTCAGACCCCAGTGCTAGGATACTAAGAGGGTCTGATTTTTTTTTTTTTTTAAGAGAATCTTAAAGTCTCTCTTTCCCAATTTATTTTTCTTTTAGTTGCAAGTTATTTTGACATTTATTGCACCTTGAATTGAGCACCTTATTTTTACTTATTTTTATATATGACCTTTACATTTTTATATCTTTCACATTTATATTTTAATTGAGCGTCAGCTTCTGATTCCATAAGTCTTAATATATGATCCTAGAACAGATATTTACATATTAGCATATATTTTTTATATATTAGTGCTTATTATTTATATATTAGCATTTTTCCAGTTTTACTGATCAAAGTGCTTAAACTGCATGCTTTTAACACTATACTACCATATTGTGTTTTTCTTATTACGCACACACAGCTGTGTTGCTCTTAGCTTTTATGTGTTTAACTGCTTGATATTTTTTAGATATCATAGTTTTATCTTTCTTTGTAAACTCGGCCACTCTGCTGCCATTAGACCTACCCATGTTTCTGATTGGTCATATGTTGCCAGTGCCACCCATTGATTTGAACACGCTTGGAGCTGGATTGGGAAACCTTAAGCGTTTTTATTACAATGATCACCTTCCACCACCTTCGTGATATTCTGGGTATGCTGAATTAATTGACAAAGAAGTTAAATTAAGCAGCAAAGAATGAAGTGGGTATTAAAAAGGCATGGCCATGTACTATTGATGCTACTAAACTTTGATGGGCACTGCTAGTACAGGCTTATTTGCAGAGTCAGTCTCCAATGTTTGAAAATGTGATATGAAGGAAATGTTTTGGAAAGTAGATTGGCGATCGATGACAGATAGGAGAACAGGTGAAGTCACTCGCTCTCTGTGTTTATACACCACTACTGTATTTAATCAGTAGCAATTGTCTCCTATAGCTTGCCTTTTGTCCTGTCTCTCTCTGCGCTCTTCCCTTTTTTACTTTCCCAAATATTTGCTTAGGGTTGTGTGATTGATGGGATTTCTTTCGAATACTGTAGGGTCTTTACCTTACAATATAAAGTGCCTTGAGGTGACTGTTGTTGTGAAATGTTGTTGCTTTATGAACTGCATTGAATTGGGATGTTCAGATGTTCAGGTGTCTTGCTGCGTCCCTAAAACACTCAGTAATAGTTTTCTTTGCGTACTCTTTTTTTAACTTAACCTCTTTCTGGGCCTCAGTTTGCATCTTTTCTCTCTCTCTCTTACACACACACACACACACACACACACACACACCAGTACACAAACAAGCATGGTACATATTATGGGATAAATGCTAGTGGTTAACCAGACACTAACTCCAGCAGAGAAGTTATTTTGGCTTTGTGTCATGGTGTCTCCGGAGTGTGGTTGACTGAGATCAAAATGTTACCCTATGTGGAAGGTCCACAACAAGAAGTGAAAGGCTGGTGTTGTATCTCTATTACTGATCAGGTCCTACATAAGAATCTTTCTACTTACTTGAGAGAAACCCAGCTTCCGTTTAGTATACAAAGATTAGACGACTGAAAAAGAGAGTAAGTTTGTGGGAGCTCTCATAGCTTTAGCCTTATTGCTCCTCATAATTGGTGGCAGGTACACTTCAAAGCTTATTAATTCATGAGCAACCAATGCCCTTTGCACTTGTTTCTTGAAAACAGATACGTACCTTAGTGACTTCAAAAAAAAAGAGAATTAGAAAAATAGCTTTTACAACTAGAAGTGGGTAGCAACAAGTGCATTTATAAACCCAGTTCCAAAAACGTTGGGACACGTCTCAAAAAGTTGGGACAGGCCCATGTTTACCACTGTGCAGTATCCCATTCCCTTTTAACAACAGTCCGTAAATTTCTGGGAACTGCTGGACCTTTCAGAGAGGAATGCTGTCCCATTCTTATCTGATATAGGATTCTACCTGCTCAACAGTCCCAGTTTGTTTCTGTTGCATTTTTGTCTCACAGTGTGCCAAAGATTTACAATTGGTGAAAGATCTGGACTGGCAGTCCATTTCAGCATCCGGACTCTTCTACTAAAAAACTATGCTGTTGTAATTGATGTAGTATATGGTTGAGCATTGTCTTGCTAAAATATGCAAGTCCGTCTCTGAAAAAGATGCCATCTGAATGGGAGCATACATTGCTCTATAACCTGTATATACAGTACATTTCAGCATTGATGGTTCCTATCCATATGTGCAAGGTGATAATTTCACAGGTACTAATGTGCCCCATACCATCAGAGATGCAGACTTCTGAACTGAGCAATGATAACAAGCCAGATAGCCCCTTTACTCTTTAGTCCAGAGGATGTGATGTCCACGTTTTCCAAAAAGAGTTTCAAATTTCAGTTTATCTGACGACAGAACAGTTTTTCACTTTTCCTCAGTCCATTTTAAATGAGCTTTGGCCCAGAGACGACGACAGCCGTTCTGGATCATGTTCACATATGGCTTCTTTTCATTATAGTCATTTGTAGAATCATACCTGTTTTCAATCCAGTGCCACACGAAGGCCTGAAGATCATGAGCATCCAGTTCCAATTTTTGGCCTTGTCCTTTGCGCACAGAGATTTCTCCAGATTTCTCCACATTGCAGAACATTATTCTGAAGTTGTTCCACAATTTCTAGATGCAGCTTTTTGCACATTGGTGAACCTCTGCCATCTTTACTTCTAATAAACTCTGCCTCTCTAAGATGCTCTTTTTATACCCAATCATGTTACTCACCTGTTGCAAATTTAACTTAATTAGTTGCATTTTATAGGTGCCATTGTCAATCTTTTGGACACATTTCATATTGATGACTGTCATCTCAAAGCTACCTGGAAATTGACATGACTACCCCAACAGCTTCCTGACTCCAAAAGCTTTTCACCAGCAAATATTCAAAGACAAGGAATGAGCTCCAGATGCCTGAAGAATGACTTGTGCACTCTATGGTAAATTGTTGTTTGGCATTAAGGGCAATTATGAATAAAAACAGCAATTAAAATACCAAATGGCTGGACATTGGTGAAAGTTCGAAGGCAGTGTTTTGCAACTGATCAGCCTATGTGTTGCTTTAAAAGTTGTTCAAAAGTGGTTACATTTAAGCTGCATGAACAAAGGCAGACCTACTGCCTGGTCTTCATCTCCACACCCAGTCTTTACATGCTTCATCTGTGGCATGAGCCTCCAGGACAGTCAGCAATGCCACACACATTCAATTGCACAACTGCTTAGTGGAACAACCTGGGAGAGGATTTTAACTCAGTTGTCTGAAGCTGTTATATTATCCTTTTTTTTTTTTTTTAAAGGAATTCCTGTTAGCAAATAAGTGCGTACAATCCCATATTTTAAGATGTTTGTGTGCATATGCCCGAAATTAGGACACAAAATAATTAGAGTTAAAATTAATGTTAAATTAGAATTTGATCGATGGAATTTGACGTGGCTTTAATGCATGTTATGAAAGTGAAAAAATGAATGCATGTGGTTACATCAATTTACAACACCGGTGAGAGGAATACATGGGCATTAAATCTTAAAACTTACTATATAAATAAGAGTATCTGAGAATGTAAGGGAGAGATGGACATAGAATGGAGACAGTGACAAGATTATTGTGTTTTGTTAGCATGCCTTTGCATATTTTCCACACGTGCATAGGCGCTTATAGTTCACTGGCCTTATAATGAGGTGATGTCATCACATATAACCCTTGGGGAACAGTTTGTTCTTCACAGTAGAAGTGTTTTTTGAATGAACAATGTGTCCTTCACAGCAGAAATCCTTCCTCTATGGTTATATGGACATGTTCCACTGGTGTCTTGTTTCCCTCAGAAAATAAAACAGCTGCGATGTTGGTTGGAACAAACTCTTTTTTTTTTTTTTGTCAAACAGAGGTTGTGCAGTATAAATATCAAATGCATTAGCTGTCAGTTAAGTGACGGTTAATCTCCCACCCCTGCTTGAGCAAGGCACCTTAACACAGCTGTTCAGGAAAAACTAGTTCATTGGCCTTGTAAAATGCATCATCAGCAGTAAGAACAAGCGCTACCAACAACACACGCTTTCAGCATTATACAACTCAGAAGAGAGAGCGCTGTCAGTGTAGAGGTGCAAAGTTTTGCAGTTTCAAGACAAAGCTTCTGCTTTGTAGGGTTGAAATATATATCAGCATAGCATTTAACAATAAAACTGACGTCACCAAAAAAAAAAAAAGACACTGCCGAATGTTTGTTTTGTTGAAAGAAAACTGACAAAATAATGACTTGAAATAATAAAACAGGGCTTTAAAAAAATTTTATAAATCAACAGCATGTCTTAGCTTTCACCATCCATATTAGGGAGAGGGGATTAAATAGGATTGAGGCTAATGCACTTGTGTGTGTTTGAAGCTTTGTGTGTGTGTGTGTGTGTGTGTGTGTGTGTGTGTGTGTGTGTGTGTGTGTGTGTGTGTGTGTGTGTGTGTG
>JAVDPK010002584.1:334657-345588 GCA_034780415.1 Cichlasoma orientale
CCCCCCCCCCCCCCCCCCCCCCCCCCCCCCCCCCCCCCCCCCCCCCCCCCCCCCCCCCCCCCCCCCCCCCCAGAAAAGAAAGCATTACCGTGATTTCCATGACAGAATCATACCTGTTTTTAATGCAGTGCCACCTGTGAGCATCCAATATTTGATTTTCAGTCTTGCACACAGAGATTTCTCCAGATTATCAGAATCTTATGATGATATCACGTAGTCTAGATGATGAGATATTTAAAGTCTTTGCAGTTTTACGTTGAGGACCAATATTCTAATATTGTCCAATAATAGCTTTTTTTTTTTGCAGGCTGTGAACCTCTGCCCATCTTTACTTCTGAGAAACTCTGCCTCTCAAAGATGCTCTTTTTATACCCAGTCTTGTTACTGATCTGTTGCCATTTAACCTAATTAGTTACAAAATGTTCCTCCAGCTGTTTCTTTTTAGTACCACTTACTTTTACAGCCTTTTGTTGCTCTGTGTGTTTTCTATGTTGTATTATGTAAAATGTGTTTATGAGAAATTGCAAATTGTTGCATTCTGTTTGTATCTGCAATTTAAAACAGCATCCTAACTTCTTGGGAATTGGGGTAATACTCTGATGGAAGTTCCCTGATTGTTCCTATTTTAGGTTGAAATCATTTTTTGCTTATTAATTGTGGACAGAAAGCTTTTATAATTAAGAAAATGACTCATCTTTGTAGTATATTTTCAGTGAGCGAGCGAAATTGAATGTCACAATGATAACATGGGTGGCACAGTAGTGAAGTGGTTAGCACTGCTACCTCACAGCAAGAAGGCCCAGGGTTTGAAACCACCAGTTGGGACATTTTCTGTGTGGATGTTGCGTAGGCCATTCATTTACCAGGGTGACAATATTCTCCATGTGCCTGCATGGGTTCTCTCTTCTTTGCAAACATAACATATATATGTCAGGTGAATTGGTGATTATTAATTTGGCGTAGGTGTGAATGTCACTTGTCTCTCTGTGTAACCCCTCCAATAGAATCATGTCTTTTACCCAACGGCAGCTGGCAGCCAAATATATTTCAGACACATTTTTCCCCATTTGTGTTCATCTAGTAGTTTTTGTTTGTTTGTTTGTCTGTTTTATGTTGACATGAGGACAGATTTATTTTTACACTAAAGGTATTTTTGTTTCTTTGATTTATTACTCAAGCAAATCCTTCAACTGCAGGTTGATGCTCAGTTGTGAGAGAGCTGCACTCTGTAAGGATCACTTTTTTGCCACATTTACACCTAATTTAATCTGTTAAAGTCATCTTCTTGGCTCCTTGTCAACACAGAAAAAATGGAATTCCACAGTCTGCAATGACACTGGCCGGGTAAGTTTAAGTCCTTCTTAAGCACAGATAAAAATTCTGCTCCTTTCAAGCTAGGACAATTGATGCTTACAATGAATGGTGAAGTACAACTCCAGGAAAGATGTTGGTTACTGCACATTATAAACTCCTAATCCTTCTGCTCTGGACAATCATACTGATCCAGAAAAAGTCCATAGAGCTGGATGAATAAACAGACAGGGATATGTCCGGGCATGCACACTTTATGCTTTCTAAGAAGTGTCTGGCTCTGGCTTTCACT
Source organism: Cichlasoma orientale (assembly GCA_034780415.1). Classification (NCBI taxonomy): domain Eukaryota; kingdom Metazoa; phylum Chordata; class Actinopteri; order Cichliformes; family Cichlidae; genus Cichlasoma; species Cichlasoma orientale. The sequence continues at coordinate 336,261 of JAVDPK010002584.1, forward strand.
ATCGATGACTCACTGTTACACGCTGTTACGCACTTCCTCACTTAGAAGGCAGACATCAGCCCCCCCTCCAGTGCTTTTGCCCTGACACATGCAAACACAGAGACAAGTTGCAGACACACAGACACTTTATACAGGCAATGGGCACTCTTGTCTTGGAAATATATATCAAATCACGTAGCGTTCTGAAACCTCTTGTTAAACATATGAAGTAGATGGCACACATAGTTTGGCACACAGTATAGGTGCTAACTGCTATGCTATGCTATGCTATAATAATTGTGAAAAAAGTAAAAAAAAAAAAAAACTTTCAGGAACCAAAAATAGTTTACCAAAGGAAAACTTTAAAAGGACCCTTGTGCTCTCTGTATGTTTAAGTTGCTAATAATTAGGGGTGAGGGTGTTAGAATTAAATGAATATTCATTCGGTTTAAGCAGCCAATTGTGTCAAAATGACCAATGCACTATGTGTGATCTTGGCAGGAGGGATGACAATAACCTCTTGCTTTGATATATTGTTTTGCATTTGTGTTCAAAAGTGCCAGTTTGACAACAGTAATCAAAGACAGCAAGTGATAAATTAAATGCAGAGTAGCCATCAAGCTGTCAGGAAAGACTACCAATGCCATCAGCTCTGGTCACTTCATTTTTCTCTTTTAGTCCCCAATCCATCCATCCATCAATCCATACATGCATACATCCATACATCTTCTTCCACTTATTCAATTCAGGGTTGCTGGAGGGGCTGGAGCCTATCCCAGATGCCATAAGGTGAGTAGGAGGGGTACACCCTAGACAGGTCGCCAGTCTGTCGCAGGGCTAACACAGAGAGGCAGACAACCATTCACACCTACAATTTAGCATCACCAATTAACCTAACAAGTGTGGCTTTGGGCTGTGGGAGGAAGCCAAAGTACCCAGAGAGACTCCACACAGGCACAGGGAGAGCATGCAAACTCCACCACAAAAGGCCCCAGCTGGCCAGTGAATTCAAGCCCAGGACCTTCTTGCTGTGAGGTGGCAATGCTAATTACCAGTCTCCTTATTGTTTTTGTTGTTTGTTTTGTTTTGTTTCATTTTTGTTTGTTTGTTTTTATCATGCGCTTGTTGAGCATGATGCAAAATAGCAGTCTGTTCTTCAGTAATGTCATGCAGAAATTTTTTTTGAAAATTTATTTTAATGAGGCTTCTGCAATCTTGGACGTTTCATAGATGCTTGCAGTTTAGCCTTAAGGAGTAAATCCATAGATATCTATAGAAAATCTGGTTTGTGTCACAAATTGCAAAGGCACAGTAACACACACGGGAAAAAAAATCTAAACACAGTGGACAAAAATACATATCTTGGACCTTTTCACTTAAATTCTGCACTGCTGTTTTCAATTAATCCAGAATCCTCCCTCACTAATGTCACTAACCACATGCAATTCTCTTAACTATCTTGGGTGGTTTCGATCCCACCCAATCTACTTTACCCCCTCCTGGAATCCAAATCCATGTGTTTTTGCCCTTTTTTTCCCCCCCAATTATTGCTTTTTTACATCAGCCAAATTTCTTCAGGGCTTAAAGTAGTAAAGATTTATGAGAAATATTCTGGCTCACTCTGTCCACACTAGTGTTTCCCAGTCAAGTAGTGTAAGGAGAAAGCCCTTGAATAACAGGTGCCGTGTATGCATGCACACACATCAGCATGCCTATCTTCCAGCATTGGGATATTATGCCAGTAATTTAATTTGTAGTATCTTAAAGCCAGTAGTTTGATGTCTAATGTTCTAATGAGGATCAGTGACTGCTGGACACATTTGCAACATTACAGAAGGACAGCAGCTGCAGCATTCTGTGTATCCAGTGAGAGGCTAGTCCAAGCAGAGTTAAGAGAGAACCAAACAAAGACCCATTCCAAGAGGGAAAATACAGTTTATACACACATCACATTAGACAAGCCCAGACTTGCCTCAGGTTCACACACTGTAACCAGTGTGAAGGCAAGGTTCAGGAACTGCTATAGAGCATCCACTCATACTGAGGCATGCATTCAGAATTTTGATTATGATTCACTAATTGTCTTCTGTAGTAGTTTGACTGTTACCGCAAGCATTGCTTTATTATTTACATTTGTTTTGGTCTTTAGTTTTACTGATGTTCACATGTAAAAAAAAAATTGCTCTTACTGTATTTAGTTTAAGAGTCAATTGTATATACAGTCATCAGACACTTTATTAGGTACACCCTGCTAATAATGAGTTGGGCTTCAGTTTGCCATCAGAAATGCCTTCATTCTTTGTGACATAGATTCAACATGGTGCTGGACACATTCCTCAGAGATTTTGGTCCATATTGACAATTGCTGCAGAATTGTTGGCTGGACATCCATTATACAAATCTCCCATTCCTCTGTTGAATTGAGAGCTGGTGACTGCGGAGGCCATTTGAGTACACTGAACACTGAACTCAGATCAACGCGTTTGGCACCGACAACCGTGCCACATTGAAAGTAACTTAAATCACATTTCTTCCTCATTATGATATTCAGTTTGAACTTCAGCAGGCCTTTTTGACCACTGTCTAGAGTTGCTGCCATGGGATTTGATGATTGGATGTTTGCACTAACGGCAGCTTAACAGGTGTACTTAATAAAGTGGCTGGTGACTGTATGGACAGTAGCACACTATACATGGGCAGGTGCTAACACCTTTAGCAGAATTTGTTTATGTAGGTGCATATAATTTATGCACAAAGACAGTTATTGAGTAAATATATGCACTCCTATCATTTTGTAGGTTAGAAATTAAGCTCACATTTGAATAACTCTACTTAGATAAACATTTTTATATTATTTTATTGCGCTGTGATTGGCACATGGAGCCTCAGTCATTTTATTTATTTGATCACATCAGATAGGAAGTAGTAACAGTTTTTGTGCAACTGTAATTATTATTTCAGATTGAGAGAATAGATACACATATTTAATTGAAACTAAAATCAAGCACGGTAGATACAACTGTAATATGTCAATATGATATTCCAAAGGAAAATAAGAGATCACCTGAATGTACCTAGATGCTCCTATATAGATAAAATAGAAAGACAGCTTCACAGGGTAAAGGCCAAAACAATCAAAGCCCTGACAGCCTCTTAAAGGTGTAATAATGACTTGATAACAGATCTTGGTCACAGAAGCTGCAGGGTTGCCCGTCCCAGTTATGGATTCTAGGCTGGCTGTGCACAGCCTTATTAGTAATTTTTTTTTCCCAGTTGCTAAGATACTTTTTTTTTTTAAACCATCTCCTCTTTTCTCAAAACTGTAAACACAAAACCCAATTTTCAAACAACATTAACAAAACCTCTGACTCTACTGGCAAAAGCCAAACAATCGCATCGAAACAATTTTATCTGTGCCCAAAACCGCACAAAGTTTTCAGACGACAGAAAAGTCAAAATAATAACACTACAGAACTGCAGAGCGTTCCTTACACACTGCAGCAAAATAAATAAATACGTGAGGGAAAATGCAAAAGGAGACATTTTCATGAGTGAGTCATAGACATATAAATCTCAAACTATATGTTATGAGCTGTCATTCCATGTACAAAAACACAACTGCCAAGTTTTCATCTGAAAATACAGATCTTCCATTTCCTCCTTCGCTCCTCACATTGTTTCCATTTATTGTTGGTATCAACCATCCACTCATTCTTGCTGGCTGTGCACTCTGTACTGGCATTTGTTGGTTAACATCAGCAACAAGTCATTGCGTTTAAGCAGCGACATCTGTTTTGCAGTTGTGTTTAACTTCTGCCTCCTGTAGTTAGGATTATACATCACAAGTGAATAGCTGTTCAAAATGTGTTTCAGTGAGTGCGAATATGTTTAGAGATTTGCAATAAAAGATCTGCAAATTGTGTCTAACTAGCTGAAAGCTGATTAAGCTTTTGCCGAAACAGAGACAGATTTAGTAAATTGGTAAATGGACTCTACTTACACTATATTGCCAAAAGTATTCGCTCGTCTGCTTTCACACACATAGGAACTTGAGTGGCGTCCCATTGTTAATTCATAGGGTTTAATATGATGTCAGCCCACACATTGCAGCTATAACAGCTTCAACTCTTCTGGGAAGGTTTTCCACAGTTTTTGACCATTCTTCCAGAAGCGCATTTGTGAGGTCAGACACTGATGTTGGGCGAGAAGGCCTGGCTCGCACTCTCCACTCTAATTCATCCCAAAGGTGTTCTATCAGGTTGAGGTCAGCACTCTGTGCAGGTCAGTCAAGTTCTTCCACACCAAACGCGCACATCCATGTCTTTATGGACCTTGATTTGTCCACTGGCGCACAGTCATGTTGCAACAGGATGGAGCCATCCCCAAACTGTTGGGAGCATGAAATTGTCCAAAATATCTTGGCATGCTGAAGCATTAAGAGAACCAAAAATCAAACATTAACTAAATCTGCATTACATGTTTGGAGAGTGGAACCCAGAAAATGTTCTAGTATGATGCTGAGGATTTCCACACATGATGGCCAAATGTGCATCACCTAATTCAAAACTCTTATACCCACTCTGCGCACTATGTGCCTCAGCATCTGCTGACCGTACTGTCTTGTTGCATGGCCTACCACTTCGTGGCTGAGTTGCCGTTGTTCCCGATTATTTCCACAGTTGACTGTGAAATATTTAGTAGCAGGGAAATATCACAACTGGACGGTGCCACGCTGGAATTCACTGAACTCCTGAGAGCGACCCATTCTTTCACAAATGTTTGTAGAAGCAGTCTGCATGCCTAGCTGCTTGGTTTTATACACCTGTGGCCATGGAAGTGATTGGAATACCTGATTTGGATGGGTGAGTGAATACTTTTGGCAATATAGTATGCTCTATTTGAGCGCACAAAGCACTATCTTTAGCTTTCAGACACATGGCCTTGCATCTGATTAGAGAATAATCTGGTATGCAGAGCAGTTCATAGATGACTGCAAGGTGCCCCGGTGCTTCAGCTGCAAAAAAGCCCAAATCATCACCCCTCCACCACCGTGCTTGACAGTTGGTATGGAGTGTTTGGACAGATGAGACCAAAGTAGAGCTGTTTGGTCATAAAGCACAGCGCCATGTTTGACAAAACCAACCACAGCACATTAGCGCAAAGGAAATTGTTCTAGAAATCTTGCTATTTTTTTATATGCGACTTTGCGAACCTACACTGTGCTGCCATGGTCTATTTAGAGAAAAGAGGCTTTCTCCTGGCAACCCTTCTAATCAGTCTTGCTGTTCAGTCTTCTTTTCTAATTTTACTGTAATGAATTTTTAACATTTAACGTCCTGTAGAACCTGAGATGTAGCTCCTGGTGTTGTTTACAGTTTCTCTGATCATTGCAAGCAGTTGACCAAACAGTCCACCTAACTAAGTGACCAGTGAGTGTTTATATTAATTCAAATGTTTACTAACAATAACACAACACATATATAACACAACAAGATGTGTGCATAGCTGCACTTAGTCACACGAATGCGTAATATCCGAAGTATGTTTGATGCTGCCACTGCCAGAACAACAGAGTGATCAGAGGTACACAGATGGGACAGAAACTATTTTTATATCTTAAATACTTCATCTCTACTGCCTTATTTATGTCCCTGTGTAATTGCTCTTTTTTTAATTCACTACCAGGGCAAGACTAGAAAAGGGAGACACAACTCCTGCTCTTCTTAGAGGGTTAGAGCTAACACATGATCTTTGACCTTGGTTTTGGGCCTGAGTCTGCATATGGGAATTGTGGTACCATACAGCTCCATCCATTGGGAAATGACCTCCTTGATCCTTCCATGTTGTCCCACGGCCCAAGTGTTATGAATGAGTCATTTGCATAGTTTGGGGTTGAGTCAGTCACCAAGATTTTGTGCATGTTGGGGTATTGACTAAGAAAACTAAACAAACAAACAAGCAGCAAAATAGAAACCTCAAATTGTGTTTTTTTTTTTTTTGTTTGTTTTTTTACTGTAAACTGTGGATGTGATGTGATTTTTATATTTTAAAAAATGCTTTTAAGAGAAAGAGCTCCTAATCAAGAAAGTGACTATAAACTCTCATTCAGGGGGATATAAAGTTGATCCTAGAATGGGAATATTCAGTGACAACAAAATGTATAGTATAAAGTATTGCACGGTACCTTCAGCCTCTCGAGGGGACCAGTGACCAGAAGGAGCACATGGTCGTGGAGAAGAAGAGTTCGATGCGTACTGTAGTAGGACTCTCCCTTCAGTGCATCTGTCACACACTGATCCCACTTCTCTAGGAAACCAACAGGCAGGCACAGCAACCAACTTAGATACATACCAAATACGCATAATTTATACATGTATAAATTACATATACAAATACAAGTAGTAAGGCAATTATAAATATTGTAAAAGATAATTGGAGTTTAATAAGCTCTTTAGATTCTGACTCACTTTTAAGTATCTGTGTAATCAAAGTATTTAGTATTAAATGCCCATCACAGTACATGGATGTACAGTATCAGAACTATAACCTATCTAGTTCATTTCACCTGTCATAAAAGTGTCCAGAAATTGGTGGAAACCATTCCAGGCTGATGGAATTATGATGCTGCTCAACCACTTGTGGTGCCATCGGCACCAGAGGAGGTTTGGAAGCAGGTTGCCAGGTCTGATAGATGAGGTCCAGATAGCAATGCATCCTCGCTACCTGGTTCATTGTGAAAGAGTCCGTACAGGAATCGTCTGCAGACAAAAGAGGCAGTTGATCAGGATAAGATTTGTGCTGATTACTGTGCAAGTCCGCATCTTATGAATAAAACAAGCTACCTGCTTAAATTTAGGAGTACTTTTGCCTTCAAGCTAATTTTTTAAATTTTACTTTGGCACAAAATGAGTGGCATGAACGGTTATACCCCCTGTTGAAATTTCCTAATGATTTTCCCCTGCAAAATTCCACATATGTCTCACTATGCACACAGACTCAAAAGTTCTCTCCGGTGATCTCTCTGCATTAGCTGTTGCATACAAAAGGTGTAGCTGTAAAGTTTTACTGTGGCAAGTAGCAAACCGTATGCAGAGGCCCAGTCTCACCTGCATAACTCATGTAATTTCTATAAGGTGTGTGAGCAAAATGACGGATGCCACAAGTTTCGTTGCCTGGATCGGGATCGCCGCAGCCTTTGTATTTGGAAGTGGGGTTGGTATCTGCACACAAGTCTCCAGTCTCCATGGAGGGCTCAGTTTCCAAACATGCATCATTGCATGATTCAGTCTCAGATACACCGCGAAACACATGGTAAAGGCCGAGGCTATGACCAATTTCATGGACCATTGTGTCAGTGTGACCAAATGTGCCGTAGAAGGAAGGATTCAGCACAATTCCACCTGAAAAAACACAGTAAAAGAAGTCACTCATATACATGATGGAAGCACTCAATCACACACGACACAAATGTCTGTTCCTAATGTAGTGTAAAGTAATTGTGGCAGAGGAATATGATTCAGACAATACATTATTCATGGGCCTCCTCAGCTTCATTATCACTTTCTTGCCTGTTAGAGCTGTGATGAAGACAGAAACTGCTTGGAGCTTGAACTGTAATTGCTCCAAATCAACAATCTGGGCTGCCAAAGAAGTTGAAGATGATGTGTGCGTGTACTTAAGTGTCTGCATGTGCGTTTGCATGCATGCATTTATTTATGTGCTTTGTCTTTTACCCAAATGTGTGAGAGCCTCTTTGTCCCAGGGCCATGTGGCAACCCCCGCCAGATCTTCATCAGAAGAATTGGCAAAGAAGACATTCAGGTGAGTTGAACCATCCAACTGCAAAATCTCTTTAAGCTCTTTCACATCTAAATAGGCTCTGTGAAAAAAAAATACAAAACAACAGAAAGACAGTATTTCACATTAAGTTAATGGCTTAGCAATTAAGGCAATCATTTCCAAGTCACTCCAGATTTCACCAAGGCCAAGTTTTACAAATTAAACACTGTTCCCAGCCAAAAGAGCTTATGCAGTGTCATCATTCAGGAAAACAAAACCCAGATTTAGGTCCCTAATGAACTGAAATATTTATTTAATGTGCTGGCAGTTGCAATGGCCTTTAAACCAAAAGAATTAAGTTCCAAGAAGAATAAATGATCCTGTTGAAACCAGTTAGTGTTTTAAACCATGTGTACAAATTAATAAGGATGCAATAAAATGTATCTTCTTGTGCTGGTTAGGAGTGAAGAAAGTTTTCCTCCCCCCGTCCAGAATGAATGTTGACTACAAACTATCTGACACTGCCAACAAGTACTTACATAACAATAAAACTATGTTTTATTTTAATTTTCTTTTATTCATTTTGTGTCCAAAAGCATTGGCACAGTAACTGTTGATTGCTCATTTACATTTTTGCGGTGGAAGAGAGAGTACAGACCATGTTGTTGATGTTATTATTTACGAAGTACAATAAACAGTACAATAATACCAAATGTGCAATTATCAGCATTTGCGCTGCTAGACTGAAATTATAGCACACACTTAAAATCAAGCTATAATTTTTTTTATGTGCATGATAGGTGAATCAAGCAATATCCAGTCCTTGTTCCCTTATAATTTCAACCCTCAAGAAAAAATGTCATAGGAAGCAAAATATACTTTACTGTTGAAAGTGAAAATACAGTAATTTTTACAATAATTGCAACATCTTAAATTCTTTTCTTTTTCAGCCATTCTATTGTAGATTTATTGGCGTATTTGGGATCATTGTCCCATTTTGTCCAATTTCAGCCAAGCTTTAGCTGTTGGGCAGATGGCCTCACATTTAACGCTAAAGTTCTTTGGTATACAGAGGAGTTCATGGCTGACTCAGTGACTTCAAGGTCCTCTGGCTGCAAAAGAAGCTCAAATCTTCACCCTTCCACCACCGTGCTTAACAGCTGGTATTAGATGTTTGTCTCCGTATTACTGTAGGTGCATTTCCTTACAATATAAAGTGCCTTGAGGCAACTTTGTTGTGATTTGACACTATATAAATTGAATTAAAATTTCTGATCATACACTCATGAACTTAAAAATTTAACATGTTAAGTGAGGCCTGTAGAGTCTGAAATGTATTTCTTGTTTTGGGTGGTTGATATATTTATATATATGCTGTTCTATATATGCTGTTTTGCATAGGCCTGAATCCCCTCAGATCATCAACAAGACTGGCTACAGATACCGACTACGAAATGGAGCAACCATCAGCCACCTCCTCTACGTTGATGACATCAAGCTGTATGCCAGGAGTGAATGAGATATTGATTCACTGATCCACACCACTAGGATCTACAGCAATGACATTGGA
>JAVDPK010002584.1:347065-398141 GCA_034780415.1 Cichlasoma orientale
TGCATTTTTTTATACAAGGAATTGTTAGCATGCTTGTAGAATGAACTAATTGTCCTGTCCTACAACAAAATGTTCTCTTGACTCCATCATGGCTTTTCTACAGTAATCTGAGATCAGTCTGACTCATTTATGTCAGCCTGACACTTGAATTAATTGTTTCGGTATTCCAATGTCTCCCTTCCCAAGCTATAATGTTTTGTCTCAGGCTCTGTGAGCATTAACAGCAGTACAAATGAGTGCAATCACTTAACACAACGAGATATCTTTCCAACAGTGAAACTGTCATTCATTTTATGAACACGTTAAGCACAGTTTTCTCTATGAGCCTGGCTTGTGGTCCTGGCAAACACCATCAACAAGCTCAGTCATTTTTTGGAAGAGTCAGTAATCTGTTGCATATGCTGAAATTATAGTTTATTCTTTTCCTTTGGCCTGGGGAGACTTTTGAAATAGATATTCAGTGGATGTATAAACAAGAGTTTATCAGAAACAAAACAAGACACCGGCCATACTATGGCAAATTAGATCCTTGGATGTTTTGACCCATTTTGTGTGACCCACTTGCCTGCCTTATATTTTGAGCTCATATTTTGCATGTCCTCATAGGATTAAGTGAACTGAGGCTAAACTTGAGTCCCCTCAAGTAAATAAAAATAAAGGGATTTCATCCACTGTTGTTCTTCTTTGGTCATATGTGTAGGGCAAATAGCAGGTTACACCCTGGAGACCAGGCCGCCAGTCAATCACACGATTAGCTGACAGACAGCTACATACCATCATATCCACACCTACAACCACTTTAGAGAGGAAACAGGAGGTCTGAACCAGGAACTCACTGTGCTGCAGCAGTGCTAAACAATTCATTACAATTCAGTGTCAATTTATTTACATGGTTCCCGGGGAAAGTTGAATTTTATTAAGTTGCCATATGAAAAACACAAATATGTGCATTAATTAAATTATCAACATTGAACTACCAAGAATTATTTTGTGCTCCATCAATTTGTAGAAGCTAATATATTTTTTTCACTAAAGTTCCTATCACATTTGTCCCACTTAAGGGAACTCAGGTAAATATATAGATAAAAGGAAAGTGTTCAAAGACTCATGTGAAGTCTGACACACATAATCCTGGACTGTGCTATTTATATTTACTCTCCCACTCGATGCACAAAATGATGTATATTTACACTATGTTTGGAATCGCTGTGAAGTGAGGTGATAGCGTTCCACCGAATAAAGACACTTGATATGATTTCTTTACTATATCAGCTGAAGTAAGACGGCTGAGGTTATCGCTGATAGAACTGGTAAAGTTTCACAAACTACTGCTTTTTTATTATTGTGTCAAAAAATATTGCATTCAGTGAAGACTTACTGGGCCATCCATCACACAGCGCAAGATGATTGGCCCTGTAGTAATGTAAAAGTGGAGGTGTCAGATTGGACATCCTCTGATTCCAGATGGATGACAGTGGTGTAATTGTGTGAGTATTTTAGCATTAGGTCTAGTTTTTCTTTACATGCCATTCGTATGAGGTACAGTAAACAGTAATTGCTGTTGCAGTGTTTCGTTATGTTTTTGCTTGGAATCATTTTATTGTATAACTCAGTTGTTGAACTGCAATATTATACCTGCAGCATCTACTCTTCTTATGCACAGTCTACTTAAAATACACTCACAGGCTACTTCATTAGGTACAAATGTTCAGCTGCTCATTAATGTAAATATCTAATCAGCCAGTTACATGGCAGCAACTCAGTGCATTTAGGCATGTCGACAGCATCAAGACGACCTCCTGAAGTTCAATCAGCATGAGGAAGAAAGGTGATTTAAATGACTTTGAATGAGGCATGGTTGTTGGTGCCAGACAGGCTGGTCTGAGTATATTTCAGAAACTGCTGATCTACTGGTATTTTCCCACACCATCTCCAGTTTTCACATAGAATGGTTGGAAAAAGAGAAAATATCCAGCAAGCAGTAATTCTTGTTGAGCCTTGTTGATGCCAGAGGTCAGAGGAAAATGGCCAGACTGCTTCAAGCTAATAGGAAGGCAACAGTAACTCAAATAACTACTCGTTACAACCAAGGCGTACAGAAGGGCAGTTCTGAAAGCACAGCATGCTGAATCTTGAAGCAGATGGGTTACAGCACCAGAAGGCCGCACCAGGTGCCACACCTGTCAGCTAAGAACAGGAAACCGAGGCTACAGTTCACGCAAGCTCACCAAAACGGGATAACAGAAGATTGGTGAAAATATTTCCTGGTTTGACGAATCTCGATTTCTGCAGCAACATTCAGATGGCAGGGTCAGAATTTGGAATAACAACATGAAAGCAGGGATCCATCCTATTCAGGCTGCTGCTGGTGGTATAATGGTGTAGGAATATTTTCTTGTCACACTTTGGTCCCCAACTGAGCGTTGTTTAAACACCACACCCTACCTGAGTGCTGCTGCTGACCATGTCCATCCCTTTATGACCCCAAAATCATCTTCTGGCGGCTGCTTCCAGCATGATAACCCACCATGTCGCAAAGCTCAGATCATCTCAAACTGGTTTCTTGAATATGAGAGTGAGCTCACTGTACTCAAATGGTCTCCATGGTCACCATATCTCAGTCCAATAGAGCACCTTTGGGATGCGGTGGAACGGGAGATTCGCATCGTGGATGTGCAGCCGGCAAATCATGTTGACGTGATAGCATGATGCTATCACGTCAACATGGACCAAAATCTTTGAGGAAAGTTTCCAGCACCCTGTTGAATCTGTGCCATGAAGAATTAAGGCAGTTCTGAATACAAAAGGACATCCACCCATCACTTAATACAACAAAATGTGGCCAGTTACACCCATGTGCAAATCTTTTATAAGGATATATTCTTTGTTAATAAAAATGTGTCTGTGTAAAAATGTTTAACGTATGATTAAAACTAAAATGCCTCTTAGTATATGTTCTTGTGGCCTAAACGCAGCATTTTAAAAATCAGTAACACTGCTGTTTGGCAGTCTTATGGAAGAATTTTGACCAGTTGAGATAATTTTTTTTCCCTCACAGCAGCAAACCTACTAAGGTTACCACCAATGCGCATTTTATATGCAGCTACACAAAGTGCCTCATAAAATCTCTACGAGCTTTGCTGGACAAGTCTGCATCTACCTGAAGTTGCAAGTTAAATAAAGGCTGCTTAGCGAAGATTCGGTGCTCCCTTAAAACAGACGTTTTCGATAAAGGGTTTAGTGTACTACACGCTTCCTTCAAGCCTATGCGAGAGCAACAAAGGGCATTCAAAGGGGCCAGGTCTAAGGGGAGAGACAAAGCGAGAGAAAACAGATCATATAAGGTCCCTCTTTCTAATAATTTCAGGAATTTCATTATTTCCTTAGAAAATATTTGGACATGAGTGTTGGGGGGAGGGGGGGAGGGGGTCACAGGGTTTTGATGCTGAAATGAATGAGTCAGCAATGAATAAGAGCAGAAATTATTTAATCAATTTAATTTACTAATCACAGTCTAATTTTTTAACAGCCTTGGCCTTTAACCCCTTAATATGCAAAGGAGTTTTTGTTTTAGTATAATCAACTGACAAGAGAGGCTTTTGTATGTCTGCATGTGCATGTGTGCGTGTTTCTGATTTCACACTGTCTGACTATGTTGTTATATGAGTCTTACATTTTGGTTAGCTGCCGCTGTAGGAAATCATCCCCCAGTGACCTTATCATAGGGGTGTAATCAGAACAGTTCTGAGAATTCATCTATCTATTCATGTCTTACTCAAACCTCCCTGTCAATTACCCTTCACCTCACTTTACACCACCCCCAATGTTCTCGTAGACCCCTCAACTATTTCCCCATCCAATAACCCATGTTTCCCATTCTTGCTTCTTATCATGTTTTTTCAGCTTAGATGAGCCACTTGGGAGAGACAAGATTTTCCGTGCATTTAACCACACTACTTTTGTCCTGGGAAAACAAGTTTCAAAGACTTACAAAGAGAGAGAAAAGGAGGGGAATCTGAAGGGCCTGGGGGGGGGGGGGGGTGGTGGTGCAAAAGGTAAGGTGAGCGAAGAAAATTGATCCTAACTCCAATCAAGCGTCACCGCAGGGCATCTCTACTGGGGAAATTCAGGGGTCCACAAGGCAGCTCAAACTGTCGTGTTAATGCTTTTATATCTGATACATATTAAATGGAGGATTATGACTTCATCCATTTACATCCATATATAATTCACATAAAGCCATAAATTTGCCTCATATACATGTGACTAGGGCAGCAAAGTGTGAAAGCTGGGGCAAGCTGGCATGGCAATGACAGTTTCACAGCCAAAAACACTTTTGAAATTAGAGGGGGCCCTCAGCTCCCCTGTCATCAAGTCGGTCAACACCACAGCCCCATCATTCATCTCTGTCTTTATTACTATACTTACACTCTCTTCTGTAGCCTTCCAGCTTAGTTCTGTGAATATTTCCCCCTTCAAGGAAGACACACGCATAAAAACTGTTGCTGAGTTCAAAAAATAAAATAAAAAATAATTTAGAGACATATGAAACAGATGATTGGATAGCCCTGATGCTTTCTAACTTTCCAAGTTCTTATCTGAAGTAAAAGCTCTTAATGGAGCGCCGAGTCGTAACGCTCTTCCTCTCTGGCAGAAATGTGTGAACCGCTTCATCAGAACCTTACTTGACTTCTGAACCACAGTTACCTTGCCAATGCAATATCAGCTGAATTCCCCGGCGTGTCATATTTTTAAAGGACCACCAACAGAATCTGGCTATATATTATCCCGTCAAAGCCAGATGCGACCCTGCATTCCTACGATAGCCTACGTAAAGCCACCCACCTCCCACAACCCCTTCAGTCCTCTAGTTATGCGGAAAATCTACTTTTTGACTTCTACCAGCCCCCCACGAGAGCACAGGTGAAACCTTAACAACAGGTGGTTTTATAAGTGGGCTATGGCTTTAAAGGGGAAGTGAAAAGTCCTGGTATTTACACCCAAGCACTCCATTATGTTTTATGGGATGGGGGCTTAAGGTTTAGACGACCAACTGTAAAACTCCCATGTCAAGAGCCCTGCACCGAGCTGGAATACAGCATGGAGAAGGAGTGAACGAAAGACATAAGATGGCCCATCCATTAACCTGCCACAGTGAGAGGTATTGACTCAAGAGGGAGGGGGTAGGGATGGGCAGAGGCCGAGTGAAAACAGATGACCTGTGAGCCCTTGACAATGCCAAGCCAGGACTTCATTTCCTAAAACCATACGGAGGTAACTCAGTAACTTTTTTGCAAAGTTTGTGCATCTATCTTGCTTTAGTTTGTGTGGCGTTTCCACAGGATTTTTTTTTTTAACCAGCTGATCTCAAAAACTTGATGGATTAAGTTCCTGTGTGACCCGTGAACTCCTACTCATTTACCCATGAATTCTATTAATCTCTAATTAGTAATAAAACACACACCTACATATCAGATCCTCAATGCAACAATGCATTCGAAGTGTTGTTTGTTTTCAGCTCTTCTGTACTCAAAATGCAGATTGTCATTGCATGCATTACAGACAGTGTCAGATATACCAGGCTCCAGACATGAGAATGTTTAGCCTTAAAATAAATGCTGTCAGATAACATCAAATACCACCAAAACCAAAAGAAGTGTCAAAACCGAGGGCTGCGAAAACAATGCAAAACATTTTCTTCAGCCAAATGTGGAGGGGGGGGGGGGGGATTATTATCAGTGGTATTTTCAGAAGAGAGACTGATGCAGCACCACTGAGCTGCGTGTGTCCCGTGTTAGCCAGAATTTTATTTTTTTTTTTTTGAAAACACTACACGTAAGTGGTAACAGGCCCAAATGCTGCAAAAATAAATGCAGGACCTCACAACCGTTGTTCCCTTGCATACGCACTACATTGTTCATCCAGAATTCCATAATTAAGGAGGAATGTCAAATTGTTTGTAGTGCAGCTCTCTGCAAGTCTCTCCAGACATACCATAATCAAAACAAAACAAAAAAAAAAGCGACCATTTGGGGAGATTGTATCTATGTTTTAGGCTGAACTCTCTCGTGCTCCTTTTCTATGCATTTTATTTTCACTTTTGCTGGTATCCCTCCTTTCACAAACCCATCTTTCAAATGCCCACAGGGAGACTTGGACATTGCAACAGCAAGCTTTTTGCCAATGGTTGATGTCTAAATGAAGTAGTTAGCCACCACTTGATTAATGGGTTTCTAATGATGACTAAGTTGGAAGGGATGTAGTGGGAACTGAGATATGGAAGCAATGACAAACCCACCTGCTTTACCCTCTGATGTTAATTAGATGTCATTATTCAGCTATTTAGCAGTCATTTTAAACAACAGGACAGTGCCAAATAGACAGCGCTTCCAGCTTTACTGTGATTGAAAACACCCTGATCTCCTTGATTCATGCTAACAGAAAGAACCAAACAATCCCACACACCAGGTCTACTAGTGTCAGTCCCTTTCACTTGTCCTCACATGGCAGTGGCCAGAAATACTGACAAACATTGGCCTGTCTCTTTTTTCTGGCATACCATAAAGACCCCCTGCATTGTCCACAAAAATGTCTCGCTCTACTGTGTTGAGTTTCAGTGTACCAAGAAACAAACAATCCTGCTATTGGAGGTCTGGCTCAAACCATAATACAGCAAAATTCCAGAGATTTATTCTCCTTGCCAGCTTTTACTCATCATCTACAAACCGCAATGAAGTTACCACAAAAACAAAAATTTGAAGGCATTTCTGAACAACCTCTGTATTCTCCTGAAGTTATGAAATCACATAATCTTTTTCTTCCTATACAGCGCTGCAAGATTCCTTGGGAATTTTGCAACATAAGTGAAATGAACATTCTTGACATTTTTTTATGGATAATTCTTTAAGAGAATTTGTTTAGGCACTCATACCTGCCTCCTCATGAGAGTAGTATGTCATTGAAATGTATTCCTTTTCTATAAGAAAAAATATATATCACTCTTTTTTTTTTTTACTCCTAATTGCTCTTTCCATACCAAATCTCCTTCTATAATCAAGCCAGTTTAATGAAGACCACTGGGTATAGGATACACAGAGTAGAAAAAGGTGGGGAGAGTTGGTGAAAACTGGATACAAAAATGAGTGGTCTGGCCTGTGCATTTGCTACCAGGAAAGTCATCCGGTTGCGTTTGTTTTACCGTGCTTAAGTGTGGAACACTGATTGAACCAGTCCAAGGCTAGATTGGACTAGCTGCCCCCAGAGGATTTCCTGGGCCACACAGGCTGGGAGTTGAGTTACACTCCGCCTTAGCTCAAATGCTCAGGAAACAGTAGGACTAGACATTTAAAAAAAAAAAAAAAGCATTCATCAGGGACACATGTATGGAAAGATTTGCTGTTTGATTTACTCTTGGCATTTTAGGCAATAGTGCAGACTTGGTTTACCAAAATTACTCAATCATGTCAGAGTTAAAAAAAAAAAAAAAGAAAAGAAAAGAAAAAAAACTATAAAATTACACTCAAAATGATGTGGTCAGTAAATGTTTTTTGGAGAATTACAGTAAAATATGTTTATTAAAAAATACCAAAGAGAATTACCAGTGCTAAAAACCTTGTGTCATACAAAGTGTCAAGAAAGTAGTCTTACTTGTGTGGAGAGGAGCGGTTGAAGCATGTCTTGGTCACGTCTGTCACATTGGGGTTACAACAGTCGCCAAGATCATAGAACAAGTTATCCGAGTTACACTCAGGGTCACATATACCATTGCCCTGCTTGTGTTCAGGGCAGCGGCTTCGATGTCCATACGTGCAGTCGCCTGCATCAAATCCCGTCAGCGGATGGTTGCATTCTGGGTCACATGTGTCATCGCCAATTTTGCTGATATCACAGTTAGCTAAAATCAGGCGGTTACGTAGAGAGGAGTTGGTCACATTGTGAACGCTGAGCTCCCAGGTGATGTTATAGGGGCTAAAGGCGTCATTAAGCTGCTGGTGCTGCAGAATGATCTGGTGGTCTGATACAGTTGGCCTTGTCCTTGCATCATCCCAAATATTTATGACACGATATCGGACTTTCTTAGGCCGACGGAAGGTCCAAAGCTGGTTGTAGTTTTTAATGACCTGAACATTGTCGCAGACAGTTTGACCACAAGCTGGAGGCTCCAGGGTCGTGTCCAGTAATCCCTCAGCATGTCCAATTCCACCACCACCCACAAACCCTGACCTTCCACCTCCTCTGTGCTCAGGCTGAGGGAAACTGCCATCTTTTACAGTCAGCCACTTACGGCCAGGGTGCTCAAATGTTTCACGAATGACCAGCTGAGGTAGATCTTGGGGGTCCTCATGGCCTTGCATATCCCTGATGATATGTTTCTGCCCCCGGGCCTCCCTCCATAGCCCCACCCTTTCCACTGTCCCCCTGTAATTATGATTTAGTGCATTGCCCCCAATCATCAGCACTTTGCACTTTTGGGTCAAATGACTGAAGACATCGCCCGATTGCTCTCGACTAACGGCGACCTGGGCCCCATTGACGAAGAGCTTCATGTACAGGGCATCATATGTGATTGCAACATGTGCCCATTGGTTTGGTATATAACGAGCATTGGCGTGGATTGAGGTCACTTTGTGGGCACGGTCAGTTTTAAGGGAGAAGAAGAACCGGGGATCACGGTCGTGGTATTCACTATCCGCCTGGATGCCAAGCAGCCAGCCTCGGTCACTGGAGGCATAAAAGCATTTGTCATATAGGCCTGCAAAAAGAATGAACAAAAAAAGAATCAACATGTTAATGCCTTCATTTGCAGGTATTAAACAAAAAAAGAAAGTCAACAAACATTAGCTAAAAGTTAGCTGTCAGAGGAGATGATGAGGGAGCTACAGTATATAGAAGTGCATTTGTAGTAAAAGTCGGTTACAATATCAATATCAATTTCTCCATGATAATATTTAAGCATTATTTTCAATAAACCAACTGCATTTTCATGCATCTTTCGAATGTCTTATGGAATATGTGTAAAAGTGTCATTTCTTGAGGGAAACAGGAAATGTAAGCAAGGTTAGCGAGCAAATATATTAATATTTTTCTTTTCCAATCTAAGGCCTGAATATTAGGTTGAAGAGCTTGTTTGGCTAAGAGAGAACCCGTGGAAATCTCTCAGTATAGGCTTTTCATGAACACTGTGCACATTTAAAGTGGTTCATGTAAATGTCGCTTGCCAGTGAGTTAGCCAGAAAAGACTAGTTTTCTGCTAAAGCCGTGTTTTTGCAGAGGCACCAAAACACCTTTTTCCTGTTTCACTTGGACTGTGTATGCCAGCTTCAGCATTGTAATGTGTTTTCACTTCTTAGGGGATCTCTGAATGCTAACTGTTTGTTTGTTTAGCACTTGTTGAGGTACATGTGTGCAGGCACACAAGTCCACATCTGTGCATACTGCATGTGTTTATTAATGCATTTCATGACTCTGAGCAGATATCCATGCAGTCCCAAGTGTGCAAATATTCCAAACCGGGGGGAAAGGTTCATTTCAGCATGTGGAAATCTACTGTATGTGTTCACAGGTGGAGACAGACCTGGCTTCCACTCTTGTAACTTCTACAATTGCCGACATCATGAGTTTTCAGGTAATTATATCTACCCTCAAAGAGACACTCAATCCGCGACCTGTAGACCCAGGCCATATACATATGAAGTATTCTTTACAGTTGCTGTTGTGATGAGTGCTTCAAATTCCTGTAAATGCCCTTCATATTTTTTCTCTGCTGCCTTTGTTATGGAGTGAAAGCTGATGATCACATCTTGGTCTTAACACACTTGTCAACTTGGATGCCTTTCGATTAGGCTACCTGAGCCTGCAATAAGTGGCTGGCTAATGGTAACTGCACAGACCTCTTGCTAACTTTGACCTGTTTCTAATTAGATGTGCACCGCAGTATGCGTTCATTAACTTGGTATTTTCATGGAATAATGTTCAAAGGGCGACAGTTGGGTTCAACGTCAAGGTCAGCCCTTCAGTGGATGACGTTTTCAGGCTTTCCACTACACTGGAAGGAAAAAGCCTTCCATCTGCCAGCTAGTGCACTCAAGGTAAAAAAAAAAATAAAAAAAAAAGGTGTGCTAAAATGCTCATAGGGCTCCTAGTGTAAACAGCTGTCATAATTCTGCCATGGTCAATTTATCTAACATGCTATGCTTTTCCAGACCCAATATTGTGACCGCTGGGACTCACACAAACACACTTACGCACACATATGCACATACTTATAAAGACATGTATATATACATTCTCATGAACAAATACACACGCCCATGGCCATATGCACAGACAAAATGAAATAATGAAGTGCACATTTGTGTTCGTGCATAAACACACACAAAGAGGTTGGTGTGTGCTTCAGTCAACCACCGTTTCTGTCAGGTTCCAATGCAGCCCTCATTGCACTTGCCATTTGTCTTCTTTCATGAAAACACACTTAGGGAAAAAGGGAAAGTACAAAAACACATACCCCTCACAAAGAAAAATGTCACAAGGTCTTGATAAAAAGCAGGGAGGAAGGGAACATTAAAGACTTTGCCTACTTTTGAACTGTTTTTGCTCTGAAAGGTCAAAGAAAGGCACTTTTCAGCTATTCCCCTATGCAGACAATGGAAAATTCCACTGACATTTAAAAACAAACTTGATGAACAAAACAAGGATATCATTCGTGAAAATATCATTGCACCACTTTAAAACACTTGCCTTTAAACCTTTGACTTAGCTGTCAAGTCTCTAGGTTAATTCAGCAAAATATAAATAATTTGCAGTCATTTGTAATTTGGGGTATTCAACAAACCCTTTTCCCAACAGTCAGATAAGGCACAACAAGGCCCTGCATGGCTGTAATAATGCTTAAGACTAATGAGAAGTTTAAACTTCTAAATGAGGTAACGATTGCTAAAAATAAGTGTTAGACTCTGATCTTAAACCTTAGTTATGATCATACACAATAATGTGTAAAGTCTCGTGCCACCCCTCATTATTTAATATGTTGCTAGGAGTGCAGTGATTTACTGAACATACATGGAAATGTAGTTTATAATGCAAAAACAGAGACTGACTGATTCACTGTTTCACTGATTCAATAATGTTGAGGTCTGGACTCTGGGGAGGCCAATCCACGGCTGATGGTGTTCCACTGTGTTTTTTTCGCTTCGACTATGTTAGCAGCATCAAATCAATTCATAATTCCATCAGTGTTGACAAGACCCCCAACACCACGAGCTGAAATGTAGCCCCAAGGACCAGACTGAGTGAAAAAGCAGTCAATGTCCAAAGAAAAACTCTGAAAGACCTTCAGAAAGCCTGGAGAACTATTGCTGAAGACCACTTTAAAAACTTACAAGAAAGTCTGACTCCTTGGAAGCAAAATATAAAGAAATGAGGGGTGGCTCAAGGCTTTGTACAGTACTGGATTACACTTACCGTAGACTGTGCCAATATACCAATAAGATACTATTTTTGAGCAGCCATAAAAAAATCCAAAACAAACAACCTTTGTTTATGAGCATGATATCTAGTGTGTATCATCCCACTACGTGGAGATACATCTGTTATCAACTTAATTATCTGCCAACGTCTGCACGTAATTGTCTCCAGCAGGTTATGGAAGAGAGCCTGCACTTCTCTTGTGATTTATTTTCCTCTTTCTTTGATGTGGGAAAACCCAACATGACCCGGATACACGGGCTAATAGGGCACAACAAATTTGGATAACAATTGGACGCAGAACTTAATGTTCTGATTGTGTGCTTCGAAAGGTATGTGCGTATGCGAGTGGTACTCTCTCGCAGTTTAAATGCTAAACCTGGGATTAATTCTGACCACATGTAACTGTCAAACGTCACCCCAAGGAGTCTTGTGATTGGACTTAAAGGGCCCAAAGCTATTCAAATGTTTATTTACCAGTGTTTGATTTAATCACCTGGACACAATGAAGCTACAGCTTGAATAGTTCCTATGCCATAAAAAATAGTTATTAAAAAACCGTAGTGCACATATCTTGTCTACAAAAACTGATAAACCTCTTTAAATGCCGAAAGTTTAATATTTTGCCAAACCAGAAAATCTATGAATGTAATTTCACCAGACAGTAACTTGAAACTAACCCAATCATGCGGAATACATTAAAGGACGCCAGCTTTCTTTCATCTGTTTTTCCTTAATGAAGCTATTTTGGCCATCGTCCCATTCAGAATAATCTTATTTGACACCAGAGACACGAAACTGTCACCACAACTGGTCAAAGAGTCACAAATAACATCCTAGTTTTCACAGCAGAGACTGTGCTCACTAACTAGACAACTGCACAGAAAACAGCGCCACACAGAAACATGTAAAACTGAAACAGAAAACTGGCAAAAAAAAAAAAAAGCATCAAAGGCTGAAAAAGACAGAAGCGATAATGAGAAACTGTGGTGGTCAAAAACAACACAATAGAAAAAAAAGACAGTTGCTTCAACAACACTGTGCTTGGATCAAAACATGGGGATGGAGCTGGGGATGTTAGGGGCACTAGGATTTTGAGGTCTCAGTTGGTTTTAAAAGATTAGGCTCAGTTGAAATTGTTAAACTGTCATATTTGTTGTCTTTAGGTCCCCTCTCTGACTCACTGATGGAAGGAAATCTTAAACCTGAATACACAAGATTATACGGGAATAGTAATCTCTAGAAGCCAGTGCAAGGTGGGGGCTGGGCACAACAACAACACCTGTAAAAAAAAAAAAGAGAGAGAGAGAGAGAGAGAGAGCAAGAGCAATATCCCATACCACATCTGTAAAGCCTGTAATGTTCATCTTTTGTTAGGATTGTGTCAGAGATGTGTTTATTTAACTCCGTGGTCAATATGGAGGCAGTCGTTTGTGTTATTACTGTACTAAATTGCTTTATATTGCACAGATGTTCCTGTTATCATGTCCATCCTCTGTAAAAATAAGGAGTCACTCAGGTCACAACAGACCCTCTTACCCCCCTTTTCTCCAGATTAAGACTCTTACAAGGAACTGGCTTTCCAGAGCATGTCCCTGCCAACTGGCTAGGGTTAGCTACTGTATGTGGACACAGCCAGACACAAGTTATTTTTTTATGTGGTTCCAGGAGAGTGGATATTTTTTATTTTTTTATTTATTTGTTAGATAGATTAGGACAAAGAGAAGACAACGGGGCAAGTAAGTAAATATATTGATGCTGTTTAGTAAAGTCCTCTAAACGTGCAGACTTGGAGTAAACTGAGGAGAACTGAGTTCACTTCGGTTCAGTTCAGTTCAAAGGAAGCCATCTGCACAAGTACTGTGGTGGGCAATGAGTTGCGACGCTCCCTATCGGCAAAGAAAAGAAATAATAATAATAATTTAAAAAAAAAACCCCGATACTGTAATGCACAAAAGCGCTGTTGGTCAGAACAAACGATGCAGTTTTAACGCTTTTTCAGGGCTTCTTTACGCATGGATCGAGACCAGGCGGGACAAAAAGCAGTGCACATAGATGACAGTGCTTTCCTCTGACGGCAGGGACTTACTGAAGTGACTGTGTATCCAACTATGCTCAGTCGGTGGATAGAGAGATGCGTTATCACTATCTGATTGTGCCTTAAATTAGAAACTCGCCTATGATGACGACGATGATTTCGCTGAAGCGTCTGCGTTTTGGAGAGACTGTGCGCAACACCGCGAAAACACATCACCAGTGCACAAATACAAGCAGTACATTTTCGCGCAAGAGGGGAAACCCTGGATCCCTCAGTCCTGTCTCGTAACTCCGGTGGCCAATCCAAAGGTGTCGATTTGGAGGGGCCGGGTGGGGGACACACATACACTCATACACACACACACACACAAGCCTGCGGCTTGAGCTGCGAGCTTTGAGCGCCTCCACATACATCGAGTCTCTCCCGCTTTGTGCCTGACGTGACGTGCTCGCTCCCAAAGTTTTGGCCATTACATCATAGTTTTAAAATAGCCAAGTCGGTTGAGAGATTACATTTTACGCACAGTGACATCAGCTGCCGGTCAAATGATGCAGTAGCCTAAATCTGCTGCTACTGATCCTCACTTACATTTCATGACTTATATTTTTATTACTCACAAAAATTAACGTTATGAAGTCGAAAATAGACCAAAAAACACATTTATGTTATAAAATTATACTGCAGCGATTATATCACTGTAAGGTGGCAAACTTAAATGTGATCAAAATCTTCAGTGACCCTATAGTTGCACTACCTAAAATATCCGCTGTACTTTTTAGAGCATTACATCATTGTCTAGTCTGATAGATGAACTCATTTTCAACTCGCTGAAACTGCATGTTGCTTTGTTTGATAGACTGGGATAAATCGCTGAAGGTTTGCATGTTTATCTTGCATTCGTTTTTCAGTTTGGAGTTTAACTAATAAAGGGACTTGTGCAGATAATAGGATAGAGAATGTACAAACTAGCCTACCTGCAATCACTGTAGGCGATCGTTGACCTCCCTCCGGTTTGATCCACATCTCCAGAGTGAAATTGCCTCTGGGTATCTCCACGCCAGGCTTCAGCCGTAGCTGATCTCCCCTGCCGGTAAAATAGACAGCTTTCCCTCGGTCTGGTGAGTTTCCCTCCGCTTGAGAGGAGCGCCGGCGCTGCCGAAGCACCCGTCGCTCCAAGCCGGGCAAAGAGCGTTTGCCCCGGGGCAGACGTGTGGCACAAGCCCCTGGGATGGTGGCTTTTGCCTCCCTAATGCGCACCAACTCCCTCTTGGATCTCCCCTTTTTCCGGACTATCCCGCACTCTGATCCAAAACACAAGATGAGAATCACCAGGCAAGACACCCAGGGTGATGTCCAAAGTTTCATTTTTCGGGAGAAGAAACGGCAAAAAAAAAAATAAATAAATAAAAATTAAAATAAAAATAAAATATGAGGAAAAAAATAAAAGAAACAATGGAATAACTACAAAAATATGTCCACAATGTTCTTCTTCTCTTTGGGATCCTCTCGAGTTTTTCCTTCTCCCTTTTTACAGCGGTAGAATGTCAAACCGTAGAAACTGTCTAAATAAACCCATAAAGCTATGCTGTTTTTCCCTCTTTATAATGCTAAGCCACGACCCCCTCTCTTAAGCAAAACTACTCTGGAGACATTCAGGGGACACAGGAATATTTCATTCATGTATGTGTTCCACGGTGCCTTTTCAATGGGTCCCATTTAGCCAAAGGGATGACTAATAAGTAATCAATCAAGAGGGGGGTCCGGCCGATGCCCCCCGCATCCCCTTTGGACGGTAGGAGTTACTTGCAGAAATCCACAGTTGTCCGCCAAGCTCTTGTCACACCTTTTTGTTGTTTCCTTCCCTACCCGTAAAAGAGCATAAGTAATGACACATAGCCTATTAAATTCCAGAGGAAAGTGACAGCAAACCGACCTCTCATATTTATTACAGAAAACAAGAGGTGAATTGTCATAAAAAAATGAAATCCAAAACTTCCCTTTTCCTGTATGCCTGTACAAAAGTTGAAATGCACTATAATATCTGGTTAGGTAGAAGAGAGACAGAGGGACAGAGAGCTGCAGAAGTAACCATCGCGGTCCTCATTGATTGCCTGAAGCAGATACACTTGGGGGAGTCGGAGCTCGTTGTCAGCTTTAGAGGACTTCCAAAGTCTTTTAAAGAACAGGTCATGTTTCAAATGTTCAGGGGCTGTTTTTTTTTTTTTTTTCCTTCCATAGTGGGAAGTCACACAGGTAGGCAACTCTCACTGAGGGTAATTCTCTCTATGGCACATAGTGAAAGGATGATGTTTTCGCTGTTTGGAAAGTGTATATGTATCCCTCTAGCGGTTACAATTTAAACAATCCAGCCCTTCTGCAAGTCCACAACACAGGACCTCAACCAGGCACTATGAAGTCATGAAAAACGATTTCAGTCTGTGTTGGTGAAAATCCCTCCAATCCGAAGCTGAAATGGTCCTCAGTGTAAATATTGTTTACATCGCAGAAATACAATCATTTATTTTGCAAGAAGGCAAACAAAATGTGTAAGTGATAAAGAACAAAGGATAGCTACTCACTGTCCTCTGGGAAAGTCCTCAGTTTTAAATGAAGGATGATGTATTTTATAAAAGGTAATTGTCCTGTCCTGTCAAAGTCATGTTTCCCATTAAGGCAATTTTCCAAATGAAGTAAGCAGTAGATCAGAGAAGTAATGGGAGAACAATGGCAAAGCCATAGCAGCTTCAATCTCATATTTACTTAATTTGATAGATTATATGTTGATTTTTTTTTTATTATTTAAAAGCTGCAGATGCTTTTTAAAAAAGTCTAACTGTACTAGTTTATTAAATCTGGCCAACTCTATTAAATTCAATCTATGTTTTTCCTACATTATATTCACCACACAAGGACTTTTTTTTTTTTCAGAGTAAAGTGAAAAAAAAAAAAAACGCAAGATATTTGTTTCAGGTTGACTCATGCTTAGTGGTGTTTACTGATCGCTGCTTTTGATGGATGTGAATTTCAAAACCGCAAACTCAACTAAAATTTGTAAGCCTTTAAGACTGAGGACAAAGAAGTCGTGAGTTTCGAGCTGCCGAGTGAGATGAAAACAGTCCTTTGGTCAGTGTTACTGTTACTCCGAGGATATTTTGACACACAGAAAATGGAATGGCTTTACCTTTAGTGGCTTTCCATAGAAACACGGAGCTGGAATGTCAGCGTTCCCTCTATGTTTTCCTCTAGTTGTTTGTTGTAGATGTGTGTTTAGACAGCCAAAACTTACCACCTGCTATAAAGAGAAGACAGTGTAAACATCAAATATTTGCTTTCTTTCTCATATGGTGTTGTGACTTTGGGCCACGTATTTCCTTTTGTGTCTCGACCAGGTTCTCACTTGAAAAAATGTGCTTAAAAACTCAAAGCAGTTTTGCACGGATCAGCTTTTTTGTTTTTTCGTTAACACGTATTCTTTTATTTGGCTTTTCTTCTCTTTGAGAGGTCTTGTCTCACTTTCACAAGGTTTGGGGGGGGGGTCGTTTTTGAAGCACAGTTTGTATTTTTGTTTTAGTAATCAAAATGCAAGTTTACTGTTATTTTCAATGTACTTATATTTTCATAAAATATATGTAGTATCAGATGCTCGCACGGTAGGAAAATTGAAATAAGATATATCCTGACACAAGATGAAAGACTTCTCCAGTCCTGTAATTACACTGTACATTTCTTCCCACCAAGATCAGACTGTCACTCTCTCTTTCTTTTTTTTTTACCTCTCCTGCCTCACTTTAAATGAAAATGACTGCTGAAGAAAAGATGGCATAATGTCTTCCAGTCAGCATCCTTTCAGGTTGGTACACTATGTACAGACTGCAAGGATTTGGAGACGGGGGGAGGAAGGGTGGGTGACCTTTATGTGTGAAACATGCTCACATAAAGGTCATTCACCATTGCTCTGTTATGCAA
The DNA here is from genome assembly GCA_034780415.1 of Cichlasoma orientale. Lineage (NCBI taxonomy): Eukaryota > Metazoa > Chordata > Actinopteri > Cichliformes > Cichlidae > Cichlasoma > Cichlasoma orientale. Next base: position 364,536 of record JAVDPK010002584.1, read on the forward strand.
GGAGATTGAATTGAACTGTTTTAGTATAGTCTTGCACCAGCCATCCGAACCCTCGGGGAATGAAGGAATCATCGTGCTCAAAGTTCAAACTGTGTGCCTTCCTGCCCCATTTGTCAGTAATGGAGCATTATAATAGCTTTTCTTTTCAAAAAAGGCCGATTCCCAGTTATTCCAGGATTTGATGGTGCAGAAAGGAAACGCAGTGCCCTGCTATAGTTAATGTCACAGTACCCCCTTTGAAAATCCTACTGCAAATTTGAGTTAGACCATAAAGCAGAAACCATAGTGTCGATTTCAGAAAACCCATCAAGTTTCGTGTGAATGAAGCAACAGGACAAACACAGACCTTTGACTTTGTCGTGGCAAATAGAAAAACAAAAACAAAATCCATTCATTCTAACATCCTTCTTCCACCACTCACTTGTTACCATGGGAGATTACATCTGTGAGGTCCAAAAAAAAAAAAAAAAGTCAATTTGCAGTAGAAATATCTGCATGTGCGTAATGTTTAAATGTTGCATTCACTACAATCACAAGAATTCTGCAACTTTAGCTTTTGCTTCTCATCCACCATTGGTAATGTGACCATTGCTGGCCTCCCATCTCTTCCACATAGATAAAAGTGGTTTCAGTTTTGGACAATAATCCTGTACGTCCTGCTACACATGGTACGTGACCACAGAGAAATGCAAGTCAAACGGGAAAAAACATTGTCCCATAATCCATTAATGCATCCGGCTTAATCTGTGACTGTGGCTGTTCTAAAGTACAAACCTAAATGCTTTTGCCTCATTTGTGTGGATGATCTGTAGAATAAAATGATATACACTGGAGCACCAACAGTGTAAACACATAAAGGAATAATACAGATTAGGTTTTAGTAAATATGAGGGGGCAGGGAGGGTTCTGAAAGGTTGAGAGATGTGAAAAGAAAAGCCGCACTGACAATAGGATTCCACAATAGTGCCCGAACCTTGAAAGGTGGTGTCTTTTTCTAAATATAATGCCACTACAGAACACCCATTAAAGCCTTTAAGAGTATAATCCAGCGTTACCTACAAACACACACAAGGCCAGATATTCAGTCACTGATTGCATGAAAACTGGCACGCACACGCGCTCCGCTTTAAAAAAAAAAAAAAGAAGAAGAAAGAAAAAAGGAAAATTAAAAAATAGAAATATAGATGTTTGTTACTTTTAGGAAGAATGTTGCAAAGACAACAGAAAATGTATGTAATCACAAAAATTACTTTTAATGCTTATGTCATTTATAAGCACTGAGCGCTGAAGGGCAGCGAGTTCAGCTGGCCTGTGACATATTATATATGGACACAAAACATTAAAGACTGAGCGTTTTTGATGCTCAAAAAATAATCAGACTACGGGCCGATTGATGTGAAATGCTTTCCATAGTAGAGACTGGTCGGGTTACTGCCTTGTATAATATATAATATCAATACACTGGATTACTTTGTGGATGAAAACTGAAATGCCAATAATTGTGTGTTTAAGTCACATTGATTCAGGACAGCAAATCACATTGCCCTGTGTCATATCGCAGATCACCATACATCGCAGTGCACAGTCAAAAAATAACTCAGGCACATGGTTGTGAGCTTGTTTTATATCTTTAATTTAATAACAGCTTCTGAGAGTACTTGTATCGCTCTCCTATGACACATTACATCCTCGCTAACCTCCCACACTGGCCCTTCATCCTGCCTTATCGAAGTGCAAGATAATTTATTAGTCATACCTTCCGGCTACGGAACGTGATAGGAAGACAGGATGTGACCGTAGCCTGTATATAAAAGATGGTCGCAACCTCCAGGTCTGAACAGCGGAGCCAATGTAGAAGTGCCTTAAACCAGCTTTCTTTTAAATGGCCGGGAGCGGAGAGCATGAGATTCCTCATCAGGACCTCAATCACTAGATCCAAGTTTTTTTTTTAAACTATAAGCTATTAATTTTGTAAATTAGTAAAAAGGGATGGCATTTGCTGAAATGCAAACTTGAAGCCACAGGCTATCACAACACTGATGTTATTTCTGCTTAGCTGTTTGGAGTTGAATCATAGGCCCTTTTGTCCAAAAGACCACACAAATCTACAAGCCATCAAGTTTTTTCATCCCTTAGCATAGGAAACGCATGCATTCAACTGTCAGGGGGCAATTCAGAGACACACAGGTAATTAGTACAAGTAATGGACTAATAAAATAAAATTTAATAAAATTTCTTTCCCCAAAACTGAAGGACAAACCTCTTGGATGACCTGCGCCACACAGCAAGCCATAATATTATTTAGATAAGTTACTGAAAGTACTCCAAAAGGCTACAACAGCACACTCACAGTAAAGAAGTCCAGTCCAGTGACTAGAATGTGGCTAGTGGATGAGGCCTAGCAGACTCTAATTGGGACACCTGTCAATCAAAAATGACCATGCCCCTAACTCAATTATTCAGGTGGATAAGTTATTAAAAAAAAAAATTCACCCCACTCAGGGATGTTGTGATCCATAGAGGCCAAAAAACATATTTGTACCAGGTTATAAATATGCTTTGTAATGCTCTAAAGTTGTAGTAGGAGTCTGTGGAGCCTCAAGTGGCACCTAGAGGGACTGCAATGCATGCCACTTCCGCACTGGCTTCACCTATGGAGGTCCCCCCTTGGCCTCGATTCTTGCCTTAAACTTATTGAAGATTGAATTGTGTCTTTACAGATGGATGTCTGGACCCTCTTCAGAATGAAGGATTTTTTTTAAGTTGTATAATATATGGAAAGAGATTGTTTAACAGGACTTTTAAGGAAATACAGAATCATACTGAACCTTTTTATAGCCTCCATACATAAATGTGCACTAGCAGTGTGTTCCTCATCTTCACATCCTGGATTTTAGCCACTGTTGTGAGCTGTGTGGTAAACAATAACCCATTACAGATCCCCAAGGGCAACCAAGGCTTGCCCTTGGTTTAACTCTACTACTTGCGGGGAAAAATTATATGTGCAGGGGTGCAGAGTACGGCACAGTCAGCACACCATCGCTTACCACCACTACTGCCATTCCGTCTAGACTTTAGAGCACGTCCATATGGAGATGATTAAAAAGCTCATTAGCCTGCCTACTTGAAATACAGTTGCAGTGACGCTTGTCCATAAAAACACAAAGCAGACTGGTTTCTGCAGTGGTATTAACCAGGTTGAGGCATCAAGTCCCCAGGACTGACAACAATTTGGCACAAGCCCCCTGTTCACCAAATGATGACTGAAACTGAGTGCTGTCCAAGAAAGGAATAAGGAAAGAAATTATTTCTTGGAAGACTTCTAGAACTATTTGCTTGAGGTAGTCTGAGCCATCTGGGTGAGGAAGACTGGAAAAATGTCTGGTAAGGTGAATGGGATATGGCCCATTAGAAGAAAAATGGCTTGGTCTTATTAAAAACATTTAGGGCGACCGAAGACTTGCTTTAAAGGCGAGCAGAGATTTGTGGAGAGTGCAAAAACTAAATCCATGCAACACCCATTCCTTGTTCCTCACTGGGGATTTTGCAGGACTAGATTTAAAAGATTCGCTGAACGAAAAGTCAGATGCTTCGTGCTCTGCAGGAAATGGGCTGCATGTTGCGTAGGCGCTCGTGTTGTGGTGCACATCACAGAAAGTTCTTTAAACACTTAGTGTGCCATCAAGTAGAAGTTCCAACAGGCTTGGAACAGGCTAATCAGGAAACCTAATGTAATGGTTTATTGTAGCTATTATGATGCACCTTATGTGTATCTTTGGAGGGAGAGAAGAGACGTGTAAAGATCAGAACTTACACTGGGTGAACAGAGTGGCCAGAAATAAATCAAACGCTATTCTGTGTCTACATGTTGTGCAGACTGACTACATGCGACTGAGGAAAAACAGGGACTGCAGCAAACTTTTTTGCAGTGCTTTGTCAGTCTTCTATTTCAGATGCAAACACGATCGGGATGGTTCTATGAGCTGTACACGCAAGAGTGACTAAGACCTAAAGGCTGTTAAAAAAAAATGGACGAGCTCTACGCAAAAACTTGTAAACAAAGTCAATATTCTTTCAAGTATCACTTTGCGATCACTTCACAAGTTTCCAGTTTCACGGCTATTAAAACGTTCGCTTTATTAATACAACCAAGCATCGCTGCTAAACATCTGAGGCTCTGTGTTTCATTGGCAGGGCAATACCTGCACTAACATGAACAATAAAAGGAATAACTATGTGCCAAATGTTCATAAAGCATAGAGTGGTACCAGCAGTGTCATGGCCTTGTGCATGTTGCACACTGTGGTTTATCTGAATGACTGTCTTTGAATAGATTGTACATGGCTCAATGGAAATAGCTGCATAGAGTGACTGGAAGCATGTTGAATACAAAGGCTGGACATGAACAAATATTTTGTGCGTCAGTGTGAATGTGATAATAACTAATTTCACATTTACACGGGATATAGAGTACATCCTGCTCTTTGTTTGAACTGCAACTTTTCAATGTGTTCTTGACTTACATGAAGTGTTTTTGATTGGTCAGTTGTTGTGCTCAAACCAAGATGCAGCTATTTCATTTAAAGGTGTAGTTCCTGGATGACATTAACAAGGAGAAAAAAAAGAGCAGGAAAGAAAAATAAAGCAGACTTTTTAAAGAACACACTTTATGCTCTTTGTGTGCTTTTTAATTAGCGCGCTTTGTTGTAAACATCACTGCTGTACCGCACATACTGTGCTGCTAAGAAAGGGAACTCAATGTGTTCGGTGAAATGCGTTGAGTACAATGCAAAAAGTCTGTAAGCAGAAAAACACACGCTGCAGAATAAGTCAGCGGAGCATAATGCTACGTCGAGATGAGCAAACAATGGGCACGTGCTGATTTGGAGTCAACAATGCAACGCTGCACCTTAATGTGTCTGGGCCAAACAATGCAAAAGCCGATTATGCAAATTGGGGTTATCGAGGGCAGTGCAATGTAACAATGGCACCAAGTTGATTGGGCTGTGTGAGTGTACACTACCCATCCCCATGGGTTTATTTTTTTCCCCATAGATACCCTTCCCAAAACCCCCTACCCTGCGGTCGCTTTTGTGAGGCCTCATTATAGAGACCCCTGTCAATTGGAAGGGCAAGGGTCACGGCAGAGGATCAGATTTATCAATACCCCCCAGCATGATCAATCAAGTTCCCTTTTGGTTTCCACCAATAGGATACCAGCTTCTACCAAAACAAAGGAGCGAGAGGGAAAAAGAATGCCAGAAAGAATTAGGAGCATTAAGAACAGGCAGAATGTAAACAAGCCTGCCTCATTGAACAGATTCCAGAAGCCCCCCCCACCCCCAATTTAGAATGACATTGTCGAGGACAATGTCATTGATGAGTGGCGCCACTCATTGATGAGTGGCGTGCGTCATCATGATGCACCTGTAATGCCCTTGCGTCTTTCTGTGTTGCTCTAGATTTGATACATTTGTGGGAGATTTAGATCAGTGACTGCATAGAAATCTCTCACACACACACACACACACACACACACACATCACATATTTTTATCTCCTTTAGTGATAGGAACATTTTGGGGGTTAATATTAGGTTAATAGTGGTAAAAGTATACATTTATCTTTAATCATTACTGTGGAAAAACTCCACTTTTTTTTTTTTAAGTCTGCTACCATTTAATTATAAATCACCTCATTTCACATTTCCAAATTACACGTCGCAAGCAGCCTTTTAGCATTTGCAGAGTTAAGAAAATTGAAATGATCCATTAGCTTTGATTATCAAACAGTCTTAACAAATGGGTCTGTTTTTTTGTTTTTTTTTAAAGAATCCTTTCAAATTAAAATTGCCCAGTGTGTATTTTCAGTAGAGTGCTGCTTATGAGCCAAGGAATTATTCTCCCTAAGGAATAATTCCAGCCACCAAGGAGTTACAAATCATGGAAATGCGATGATGGAATATAGAAGGGAAAGGCAATTAACTGCTAAATCATTAAAAACATACTTTCTTTACCTCAGCTCCAGAGCAACACTTTGCATGACATTAGCTGGCGGAGAGCCAAGCATATAGGTTGTGCCGTGGTGGGTGATTTTGAGGTGAAAGATAATTCTTTTAAAACTAGGGGCTATACAACACAGTCATGACATGCAGCAACAAAATGGATTTAGAAGGTCTGCACGAACACACCACAGCTGAAAAAAAAAGAAGAAGAAAAATGTGTGTAAAGATACATGGAAACACAGTATATGAGGTAAAAACAAAGTTTGTGCAATTGTATTGATCTTGAAAGTCAATATTTGGAACAACCAGCTTTATTCTTCAACACAGCCTGAACTCTCTTAGGCAAGCTTTCTTCTAATTTCTTTAATTAGCCTTCAGGAAAAATAATGTGTTATTACTTATTTCTTTATATTTTGCTTCCAAACTCTCTTGTTATCTTTTAAAGGGGTCTTCAGAAGATCTACTGAAGGTCTTTCTTGAGAGGAGCAGACTATGAGTCACCACTCTGTATGCATTTATTTATAGGGATGGTTACCTCTTCAAATGCTCACCTCCTGGATTGGAACACCTGACATCAGGTATCTTTTAGACCACAGCGGTTCACATACTTTTTCAAGCCTAAACTGTGAACGCTTAATCACTGTGTTCAATGAGAGGTATGGGAAGTACTTTAATGTCTGTGTTATTAGTTTAGTCAGACTGTCTCTGTCATTGGGATCCAGATGAAGCTCGCTAGTTTCACCTAACTGCTGTGACAATGCTGAAAATTGCAAATGGATCCGGACAAAATGATCTTGATCAACGCCGTTTTGATTCCCATTTCCTCCTGATTCAGCGGCTGATTACTGTTTCAGCAGTTACATTTTTAAAAAGTTTGAGTGGTGCCGCAGACAGAGGAATTTCGAAGCGTAGGTGCAGGACTAAGACGTAGCAAGTCAAGACAGAAGATATACAAGATCATTTACAGCAGCTGTAAGGACCAGTATCTGCATTCCTGAATATAGCAGTTCAACAAAAGGGTAATGATATCTTTACTCAAGATAAATCGGCCTGTTTCGCTGAACCCCAAAATATACGGTCTTCATTAAAAGGGTCTAAAATTCAGGTTAGATAATTGCCTGCCTCTCGTCATTGTCTACAGCTCTCTGAAACTGCACAGAGAGGCTAGATGTGCTCCCCGAGATCATGAAAACGATAAATAAATAATAATGGTGAGATCAGGGGGACATCACTGAAGGGCTAATTCTATCCCTTAGAGCAAATTTAACCTTGACCTTCTTAGTGACCAAGCTTGCCTTCCTTAAGCCAAGGGTTAAACATCATATATTCACTCTAATGTGTCACCTCAAGGCGGACTTAGTTACAGTTTCTACTGCAATAGGCGGCGAAATGCTTCATCATACATATGAAAGACTTTATGCGTATTGTTTCAGAAAGTATACTGCCTGATCCAGCTGAGCAGGTACATATGAGGAGTACAGAAACCACCTTGATGCTTATCATGTGTGCCAGTGAAGGGATCTAGTTTGCAGTGTTTATATCACATTATATCTCACATGGCTTTGGGAAGAACACAGCTGCTCTGAGAGTTCATGAGAGGCTACAACATCGTTCTGGACAACTACGGAAAGACTGCGAGCCAGCCTATGCCGTGCGTGCCTGTATATACATGTGTGCCTGCACAGGTGTGTAGATGGAGCAAAGCAGGCAGGCGAACGGACAGGCGCACTGGGTACCTGTGAGGTCAGGGGCTAGGTGGAGTGTTAGCGGGAACGACACCTGACAGCAACTGGGTGGATGTGCCCTGGCAGTTCTGTACATTCATGTCACTACTGATAAAAGTCAGCACCTGCTGAGCAGGAGAAACTACAGTGGTGGTGCCACCGGGTCCACCATACAGGACAAGGAGAGGAGGATGAGAACACTTCCTTCCGCCTGTCCTTCCCTATCCCTCCAGTGCTCACTGAGCAGACGAGTTGCGACAGCTGTGATGGCTATTGGTTGGGCAGGGGTGAAGGTGCCAACCTTGTCAGTGGCAGAGGTTGGGCGCAAAGCTACATGCACAACCTGATTTGGGCTCGGAAAATGAAACCTGGATGCTTCTCTTGTTGTTGTGTAACAGCCAAGGGCAAAAGGAAGTCTACAGAACTTTCTCTGTTATTAGAAATGTTGCTGGATGGCTACGTGTGTATTACCGCCTAAAGTACAGTTATCGACTTAATGACCTCAATTTTTAAAAAGGGTCCGTGTGAAGAAGTTCAAATAAAAATGGAGCCAAAAAAAAGTCAAAGCGGTGAAGGTGGTAAACATAAGTGGGATATAACGAGGTTAATTGTTTTCCTGCAGTCAGGGGATTTTTTTTTTCCCAGGTTCACTGGATTCCTCTCGTTCTCCAAAATCGCCCACATGGAACGTTTCAAATTACCCATAATTAACAATATAAATGTCAGGTAACACTTTATAATACCCACGGTAAATAAATAGTTAATTTAAGTTTAATAAATCATTATTTTGCTGTTAACAGTGAAATTATAATTATACTGTAATGCACATGTGATGACAACAGTGCGCCTTACTTCCAAAAAACAATTGTTTCCTTAACCTTACAAAAAAGCTCGCAAAAGCAATCAAAGTAAACAGAAAGTAAACAGGGCTCAAACCACAGTCTCTAGGTTTATGGTCTTTGGCAACACTACCCATTTACAATGACTTATAAATTGCATTTGCAACTTAAAAAAAGGAAATACAGAATATTAATAACCAGCATTCTTATCATTGCATTGGACTGACATTTTTATTTTAGCCATGCATTCATACAGAACTTTTACTCTATCCACTTTGGAGATAGATGTGAGGTTGAAAGGGGGCTTAATTTAACCTAACCTGGATGTCTTTGGACTGTGGGAGGAACCGGAGTAGCCGGAGGATACCCCCCACAGGCACAGGGAGACCACGCACACTCCAACAACAGAGAGGCCCCAGCTGACCAGGGGATTTGAATTAAGAATCTTTTCATTATGAGGCAACAGTGCTGACCACTGCACCACTATGCCCCCACTAGGTTATTTGGTGCTTGTTAACGGTGAATATACTGTTAAAAAAAAAATTAAGGGAAAACTCACAGTTTAAAGCAAAGTCAGCTAAACTTCACAGCTATCAGTCTGCCCAGTTAGGAAGCATAAACCATTGTGAATAACCCCCCAAAAAGGGGATGGTTTTGCAGGTGGTGGTCACAGACTACGCTCTCTCCTTCTCCCTGATTTTCTTCAAGTTTCCTTTTTGCTAGTGTCCTTGTCCTTGGTAGCATGCTACCTGCAGCCCATTCAGGTTGCACAGGTACATCAGCTTCTCTGGGATGGCACATCTGTACATGCTGTCATGAGAAGGATTGCTGTGTCTCCCATCAGTCTCCAGAGTATGTAGTGAAATCCCAGGAGATGGGCTGTTACGCGAGGAGAGCTGGACTACTGAAGTTTAACTAGCTCTCCATTACTCATTAATTAATCCTTATTGCCATTACCATCCATCTATGCATTTTCTTCTGCTTATCCTATTAAGGGTCACAGGGGGTGGGGTGGGCTGGACCTATCCCAGCTGCCATAGGGTGAGAGGCAGAGGACACCCTGGACAGGTTGACAGCCTGTCACAGTTCTGACACAGAGAAAAAGACAACCACATTCACACCTATGGGCAATTTAGAATCACCAATTAACCTAACTTAATTAACACTAATGGCATGTCTTTGGACTGCGGGAGCTGGAGTACACAGAGAGAACCCTGTGCAACAAGTCCAGTTGTGAAGTTTCCTCGCTACTAAATTATCCACAGTCAACTGTTAGTGGTATAATAACAAAGTGGAAGGGATTGGGAACAACGGCAACTCAGCCACGAAGCGGTCGGCCACGTAAAAAGACAGAGCGGGGTCAGCAGACGCTGAGGGTCATAGTGCGCCGAGTGGGTACGATCGTTTTAAATTAGGTGATGGACAGTTGGTCATCATGTGTGGAAATCCTCAGCATCATACCAGAACATCTTCAGGGTTTAACTAATGTTTGATTTTTGGTTCAAATGAATGGTCATTTCTGAGGCCTCTGTAACATTAAATGCTGGTTTGCACTGTACTGTTCATATGATTTATTTATTTAATGCACTCTATGGTTGATAAAAAGCCACTTCTGCCACCTAGTGTTCACATTCTTGTAGACAGAGGGACCCCTTAAATATTCATCTGCTGCTACATTTATCATATTCACATTACGTTTAAATTCACAATTTTAGAACTTGGCAGCAGTGAATAAACAAGTCGTTTTCTTTCTATATGACTTTTGTGCGTGTGTGCTGACTGCAGAGCAGTCCCATATACCCCTCCTTACTTCAGAAAGAGCTGATCTGCAACTTCTCTGTAACCCAGAACAAAACGGAAGCAATTGTCCAATGGGCGGGTTGTTTTCTACATTTTTCTTCTCTAAATGACTGAAAATGAGAGCCGGCTCTGGAGCAATTGGTGCTGTAAGCAAAAACAAACTTAGCAAGTCAAAGTAGTAATAGCTCGTGGAAAAATATCACCCTCAGCAGAGGGGTGTTGAAAAAAGGAGGTTAGGTTGCAGTGAGAATGTGTGTGTGTGTGTGTGTGTGTGGTGGGTGAGGGGGTTAGTGAGGTACAAAGAGGAAGAGCGGGGGAGGCAAACTTGGATGCATGTGCTGCAAATTAGGCAGGCAGCCCCTCGTGTTGGTAGCAGCAGAGGAGACAAGAGTGCGGGTGTTTCTGCATGGCTGCAGACTGCTGCACCTTGGGGGATGACTGACCTGGGTGGGAATAGAGGGAAGCCAATACAGGCTATGACGAACACTTGCTCCCCCCTACTCGCTCTTTTTGCCCTATACGTAGCCCCTGGAGGACCCTTGCACGCACTTAAGCAGCCTCTACATTTTCACTCCCTGTATGAGGCTTCAGTCACTCTTCTTTAAACAAGACCTCTTTCCCCTCTACATGTGTTTGAGGCCCGCCCCCCCACATACACTCCCCAGGCCACCGCGAAAAAGCTGTGCTTCATTTCTTTCTGGATGGGAGTCTACATTTGTTCTGAAAATAAGCAAATAGACTCATTTTACAGGAATATGTACAAATATCTTCAAGGTTTCATGCCTGACAAACACAGAGGGAGTGTTATATTTTACTGCAACACTTGAATACATACTTCCACAAAAGGTAAGACATAAATTATTAATAATAAATACTATCCAGGTAATCTCTCTCCAGTCACACTCATACGTAGACAAAAACCATTTCTGCACCACAGTTTGACACAGATTTGGAGTTTATTCACACATAACGTACTACAGTGGGTAATGTATTCAAGAAACATTGAACAGCGCTGTCATATGACACAAGAAAAAGAAAAAAAAAAAAGACACCGAACCCTTTCTTTGCCATTATATAAAAATAGTGTTGCTACAAAAGTATAAATTAGGTTTACTAATAAGACAACTCAGATCTGAATCTACACAGGAATATGCTGCCAAAGTGCGATAAAAAGACAAAATGAATAGAATCAAAAACATATTTTTTGCGTTTTAGCAGAGTATAAAAAGGAAGAAATACCTGTAAAATAGGATGAAAGCAACACTAGTTTCTTAACCTGAATTGATAATGCAGACTATAATCCATAGTTAAAACAGAACAGAGCTCCATGTTAGCATTCTTATACCACATTTTACAACTGAACTTTTTTTTTTTATCTGAATAAGTTAAAATCCTGAAACAAAATAAAACTTACAGCTGATTTCAGTTTTCTAGTAACAGTATCTAAGTTGAGTTTTCTATTATATCAAAACCTTCTGAAATGCTACTGTAGAAAAAGAGGTATAATGTTATTGGTGCTCCCTACTTTTATCTCTGAAATGAAGGTGCCCCCTTGTGGCATAAAAACAGCAGTTCTCTTGTATTTACATAATACATCCTCTGAAAATGGATGATGTCAACCCATAAACACCAATCCATAATCAGCACAGCTACTCCCACCTTGATAGGTTAAAATTCAGTCCGGGGTTGCTTATCCAACTCCTAATGAGTGTCTTAAACATCAACTGAGAGCCAATATGATTCATTTCCATCTGATGAGAGACACTGGCTTATAACGTTATATATCAGAACTCTTATTAAAAGCATGCATATCTTAGATATACTCGTTTAATCAACAAAAGAATGCTATTTCTACATAAAATTAAGTTGACATCATCACGTCAACAATGGCATTTTGTCCCAGAGCATATCCTATTGAAAATACTTATTTAAAAACTCTAAGAAAAAATCCCTTCATCAGTTCAGTTGAGGATAACTTGAAACCACAAACCAATGTACAGTATTTTGACTATATCTTTGACGAGCCTAAATTTTGTATGAACGTCTGATTTCCAATCTTTAAATTACAACACTACCTTCTGAGTACTGAGGTAAAACATTGGATTGGTAATTAAAAAATTAAATAAAATTTACAGCAATTTTCTTCTTCTTCTTCTTCTTTTTTTTTTTTTTTACCAAAATATATAAATATATATTAAAAAAAACACATTAGATATATTAAGAAAACCACTATGGGGAAAAAAGCATTTATGAAATACTAAAATCAAAGCTTGGAGGTAAGGAGGGCTACAGTCTATTAAAAAACATCGTGTGTAGTTATGAACAGTTTGTAATGCAGAGCCTTTGACCTTTAATTGACATAAGTGTTTTATACTTTTAATGCCACTAAAACAAAGACAACAAATGTTATTACATAACAAAAAGAATCAGATGTCAAACCATAATCTGATAGTTCCCTCTCATTTCTTGCTTGTCTTCTTCCCAGCATTATTCTCCACAAACTAAAGGTTACAGTCACATTAACCTTACGTTTAATCAAACTGCCCCTTCACTAGGCCTCGAAAAAAGGATGTGATCCTTAGATTCAAAAGTGGATGATTAGTAATTGTCGCTATGAGGACGATGTGGCAGCCTTTCGATCAATAAGCGTGATATGCAGAAGTATCAGAGTAGTGACATCATTTCCGAGTACAGTGCGCCAGTGTTTTTATTGGCCGGGCAATGAACCACTGCAAGGTCAAAAGTGACACTGAAACAGGAAATGAATGTTTGAATGAACCTGTCGTATACAAGCAGCAGCTGAAATGAACGAGATAGAAAATACTGAGAGGGAACAAATGTAATATGTCTGTACCTGAAGGTGCCCAAGGGCTTAAAGTTGGGCAAAAAAAAAAAAAAAAAAAAATAAAAAAAAAATTTTTTTTTTTAGGTTGTCTGTTAGTGTTTAAATAAGGGGCAGGTGATGTAGCCTGAAGCCCCAAAATAAAATAAAATCAAACATCAATTTTCCAAAAGACTCTCATATCACAATATGAGCACTGATATCTACCATTGAGTCACTTCAGTACATGTTTATACAGTGGATACTTATCGTTACATGTGGATACTGTGCTACTGTAACGATTATTACTGACCTTTTGGGAACTAAAAAGATGAAAGCATGCATGCTCAGTTAATCTGACCTTTTGAAAACAAGCACTTTTAAAATACAGTGGTTGTCCATGAGTCATTTGGGCACTGGGACACTGCTTTGTTTCCCTTTGAGTCTACATGAGTAAAAGAGAAAAAAAAGTAAATAAAATGTCTACAAGCCATATAAGGGATGGTCAAAAGAAGGCCATTAAACAGTAATATAAAGGCATGATGTCGGCTCTGACTAGAGGATTTAAGGTGGTTGCATGAAAAAGACTTAAGGCCCAAAAACAGAGATAACAAACTAGTACTCGACTAATTAGTACCAGAAGCAACAAACAAGATTTACAGCATAGCTTCCATTCATCCAAGTCATTTTCGGAGGTAAAAGCTCAAGTAGATGTATACTAGGATCCATAAAAAAATAAATAACTTGACATATGCATGCGTTGACTTTAGTAAATGCACAAGCAGAATTTGTTTTGTCCTGTAAAAAATAAACCCTCAGTGTTTCTCCTCTCGTTTGTTGCGAATGGCACTAACTGTATTTGGGGTGGAACGTTTCACAAAAGTCACGGTTCAGTACATACCTCGGCATTGAGGTCACAGTTTGGTTTCTTTTCGGTACAGTGAGGAAAAGTGGCGGTGCCTTCTTGGATATGGTCGTTCCTGAGAAAATCCCATTGATTTTACAAACAAATAATTGAAATAGTTTATCCTTGATAATTAACTGTAGGAGTGTGATGAGAACAGTCCGAGAAAGTTGGAAACTGTGGTCCGAGATAAAGCTTATTGCCTTGAAAAATGGAAATGTGTAGCTCACATAAGGAAGACAGCGTTTATATACGAAATCATAAATGCGAAAAGCATAAATATAACTTCCCTATTGACAAGTCTTTTCTAACTGAGCTTAAAAAAAAATACATATAAGCGCAAACTAAGATTTATGCAAGCATCAATTAAAACTTGCAAGTGACGGGAAATGCAAAGGCAAAACGTCTTCAGTGTAAAAACAACTCATGTGATTTATAATCAGCTACACAGCTGACTGATGCGGCATTCCTAAATTACCAGTACTGGAACTAACATTACGCAAGTCAAAAGGGTCACATAATACTATCATAGTGTTTTTGTTTGCTTTTCTTCCAACACCAGTTTGTACTGATGTAATGTAAGGATTAATCACGTAACGTGTGTTTTAGCTGCTTCTTGATGCAAACCACTTACAATACGGTAAGGCTGAATGAACTCTGTATAAAAACTAACCACGAGCAGGTTCTAATGTGCCGGTTTCCTCTTTGTAGACGCAGCAAAATCATTTGTAAAGAAAAGTCCACCAGAAGCTGAAATGTATCATTTCGTCTCTTCTGTGCAAGTCAATAAGTTTGACTTTTATATCTAGCAGCATAAGACTTCAGTTATTTCTAGAAAGAAACCAAAATGTTGGGTGACTTTCCTTTACAATACGTAACATAAAAAGGAACGCGTCATACTTGTTTTGTCCTTGTTTTTATCTGCTACTTTTTACCTTGTTGAATGAAAAGGTTGCATGCACTGCATGCAAATCATTTGCAGCTACACTTTAGCCCACTGATGCAACCATCAAAGTAACTGCAATGATTAAGCTCTCAGTTAACTGCCCATGGCTGAATATACTGAAAAATAAACATTTCTGTGATTAGTGACAGTAAATGATAAACCTAGTACACCTAATTGTCAGAGGTGCAATGGCAGTGAAGATGCCCTGCTTGATTTTTTGTGTCATACACCAATGAATATTTCTTTACATACTGTAAATACCTGGTCAACTTTGACAGTCAATTTTCAGAGGTCTATGACAGCAGCTTCAAGCAACGAATGCTAACTTTACCTGAAAATGTTGTCATCCAGTGAGAATAACAGCATTATAGCCTTGTAGTAGTTTAGTTAATAGGCTGGAGTAAATCAAATCACTGGCTGTGACAAGACTCAACTCATCCTGCTTATGTGTGCATCCCAAACCGAGGACAGAGTACCAAACAGGACAATCTTTTGAGAGTTACTGTTCCACCCCTACATTTTGTCCACAGTACTTAACAACTCCATTCAAAATATGTAACACGCCGTATTGTTTTATGGGTGTTTGTAACCTTAACAATGTGACTTTATCTTTAAATATTTGTCTTGAGAAGTATTTAATGTCCATACACATTTATGTTTACAGTTAGTCTAAACCTAAAGTATATAAATAATAGTCTTGAGTCATTGGTTGGAGGTGAAGGTTTGGTTGATTAGGTAAGTTAGGTTTTCTTCTAGCCCATGTTAGAGTGAAGGAAAATTAGTTTGTTCATTTCCTCAGCAGTTACCTGCTGCTTCCTCTTCATAGCCAGGCTCTGCTCACACACAGTCACACACTCTCTACGTATGCCCACAGCAGGCACTGCAAGCAGCCACAGTGCCAGGCGAGCGAGCCTGGGGAACTTCTCACCCACTGTTGAGCTCCAGTACTGGAAGAGATCAGGTGCACCTTGGAGAAGAGGCTCAGCCAGGTATTGAAAAATCTCTTGTCTAACTTGGCTTTGACTGTCATCACTACCAGACACTGTGCAAGATGAGGAGGACCCCCTTGAGGGGCCGCCGTTGTTTCCACTTCCCTCTACTCGGCTTATTTTAGGAGTGGGTGGGCCATCGGTGTCCCTCTCGTCGCCACCTGAACCTCCACTGCCAGTGATACCACCATCCCTGGTTTCAGCAGCCATTTCGCATGCACGAGAGATTATGTCTTCATGCTGGTAGGCTGGCACTGAACGCAGCTTGAGCTGTGGGTCCAGGACCATAGCAACCTGGTGAGCTCGTTCAACCTGGCGAGAGGGAAAATTGATGCTGTCAGTTCTTCCTGTTATAAAATAGTCAATTTATCATGTAAAAGGGTTTCTATCAATACAGTTATGGTGCAAATATATGTTGCAAATGTCAATGATTAATTTTATAATACAAAAACTCAGGAATTGCCACATGTAACCATCTACCAGCTCTAATCACACTTAAACTTAGATAAGGAAAAAAAGCAAAATAGGTATTTAAGTAACTGAATGTGTGCAATACTAGTTTGATACCTTGAAATTTTCCTTGAGTGCCTCTAGGAAATAGTGGCAGAGTTTGCTAGCTGTGCCGGTTCCAGCCTCTCCAGCTTTGGATGTGAAAAACTTCTCCAGGCGTAGGTAGACGGGCAGCACCTGCTGTAAAGTTGGCCTCCTCTGGCTGCTCAGCTCCAGAGCTGCCAGGCGTAGAGGTGCCAGCAGACAAGCCAGGGTGCCTAGCAGATGCTTGTTGAGACCTTGGAGGAGTGGGGCTGTGGTCTTACTGCGGCCGTAAGCCTCACAAATCTGTTCAAAGTGGGCATGGACCTGCAGAAGAGCTTCGGCCATACGATCCCAGCAAGGAGGGGTGGGGCATTGTGCAGGATTGCCCTGTGTACCTTCCTCGGTTGTGCTTGTGGATGTATTGGTACACTGTTCCTCACGAAGAACAAGTGTGGTAGAGGAAGTGATATCTCTGCATGTGGAGAGAAGCTCAGCCAGCTCATGAAGCCCTCGAGCCTGGAGGCTGCGCTTCCCAAGAACAGCCTGAACAACTGCACCAAGTGAGCATCCTGTGCAGCGTAAACATATCCTCCCCCGACCCCCACCTCCCAGTGGAGATCCTGCAAATCCTGCTGCCCACACTCTGGGCTCAGAGACATACACAGTGCGGATGTCTGACATCACAAACTCAGAAAGCACATTCTGCACCCAGTGGTGAACCTGTTCTGGCCCTTCCCTCAGCTCAGCCTCCCTTACGCCAAGCACATAACGTTTCAGTCTTGAGCCCTCCACCTGGTAGGCTGTTAGAACATAGCAAGCATCTGGGCCAGATGTCTGGGAGTGGCAGGTGACAGCGATGCCAAGTGAAGCATTGGAGCCTAGAGCACACGTGACCTTGACTTTTACTTGGTTGTACATGCGGGGCAGCTGGCGCAGTGCCAAGGCACTCATGTTGCCAAGAGCATCACGGGTGGAGTAGGCACCATGACGAGCACCCGTATCCACAAGGGTCTGTGCCAACTTCAGGAAGTCCTTGCTGTTAAGCACATTTAGCATGCTCAGGTCTGAACACATTACCCGTAATAGGCGTTCAGCCACCTGCTGTCGCTCCTTCTCAGGTAGTCCATTATTCTCTGCCAGGTGAAACAGCAGATGGATGGATAGGAAAGCAGAACAAAAGATAAGAAAGACAATTAGTGTTAATGCTTCTTTCGTTATGCTGGCAGAAACATAAAAATAAGAAAAAGGGAATTTAAAAAAAACAAAAATCAGAGAGGAATTACAGCATGGCATAAAGTCATTGCAATAATAGGGGAAAGCTACACAGAGCGGACTGAAGCCTTTTTCAGACATGCGATACATTGCTGGCTTTATCAATCACAGTCTGTCATCCAGACGTAGATCACTTTTCTATTAATGTTCCTAGTAGGTTTACTTAATGAATCAACGACAGCGATGAAAACTACACTGCACACACAACATTGAAGTACTTGTTGGCGTAGTGCTCTAGTGTTATACTCGAGGGGTCAAAGAAAACAATCCAAATGTCCAAAATGTTTTATTTCTGTTTATTCTGACCTACTCAGTAGAGATAAAGGGAGAAAATATGAAAAAAAAAGAGGTAAGGTATGCAACAAAATTGCCAAGTGGGATATTACATATGGGAGGGCTCTTAACCACCAGGCTTAATGAAGTTGCAGTACTTACGGGTGAGAGAATGGTTTCTCTGGGAGATACTTTGAGGCTGGATTTGTAGTTTAACTGAGGAATGGGCCTGAGCCTGAGAGCCTCTCCACAGCTGCTCCTGAGGACCCGAAACTGAAGAGGTTTTGGGAGAGTCCCCTTTGGTGTGGTTCTCATTATCAGCTGTTGACAGAAAGATGGAAGATCTGGCTGAGTTGTCCATAGTGTTTTGAGTTAATGGAAAAAGTACATGTTAATTACATCGAGTGGAGGAAAATGTAAATATTAAAACCCTCACACAAAATGAAACAAAATAAAGGAATCAATAACTTGGCCTTCCCGTGGCTGACAAATTGCACCTTAAAAACAAATTGTTAAAGAATTATTTTTCTACTCGTTTTCCATTATAAGATCATGCAGAGTTCTTCCATGGTAATTAATTTACCAAAGTCAATCTCACCAATATTTAAAAAAATATATAAATCTTACCAACTCATGTATAATTTGTTTCACAGGTGAATCTGAATAATAATCACGCAATTCCAGCTAAAGACAAGGACGGGGAACACGAATGCATGCAACAGGATAACTATACCAAAGCCATTATATAAATTAGACTTATTGTAATCACAGCTCAAAGACGAGCACCTTCTTGCTTTCCTTGTTGCCTTTTAGTGGGTTTTTTGTGTTTGCAAGACTATCCAGTTTTGTCAAAACACTTGGCTTAATTGCTTGAAAACTGATTTTCTTCAGAATTGATTTTCATTTTTTAACATTTTATGATCAATTGGGGAAAAAAGCAGACAATGCTAGTACTGAAAAAGAAAGTTATCAAACAATTCTAAGTAGTCCTGTGAAACCATACGCCATGATTCAGTAGCTTGTAGAACCACCTTAAGCAGCAATAACTTGAAGTAATCATTTTCTGTATGAGTATCAGTCTCTCACATCTTTGTGGAGAACCTTTGGCCCGCTGTTCTTTAGAATGTTGCTTCAGTTCATTGAGGTTTAAGGAAATTTGGTTATGCACAGCTCTCAGGTTGAGGTCTGGACTTTGACTGGGCCATTGTAACACCTTGATTCTTTTGTTTTTCGGCCTTTCTGTTGTAGATTTGCTGCTGTGGTTAGGATCATTGTCCTGTTGCATGACCCAATTTGGGCCAAGCTTTAGCTGTTAGACATATGACCTCACATTTGGGGCTAAAATGCTAAAGGTATGGTATGCAAAGGACCAACCAAATCTTTACAACAAAACAAACCCTATTTCCAGCAAACTCAGATCCAGATCTGCAACAACCCTGATAACAACAAACTATTTATTGGCAGATACACTATTGCCAAAAGTATTCGCTCGTCTGCCTTCACACGCATACGAACTACAGTGCAATACCATTCTTAAATCATAGGGTTTAAAATGATGTCGGCCCTCCCTTTGCACCTAAAACAGCTCCAACTCTTCTGGGAAGGTTTTCCACAAGGTTTAGGAGTCTTTATAGGAATTTTTGATCATTATTCCAGAAGCGGGTTTGTGAGGTCAGACACTGATGTTGGACAAGAAGGCCTGGCTCACAGTCGCCACTCTACTTTATCCCAAAGGTCTTCCATTGGGTCAGGACTCTGTGCAGGCCAGTCAAGTTCTTCCACACCAAACTTGCTCATCCATGCTTTGTGTTCCTGGTGCACAGTCATGTTGGAACTGGAAGGGGCTATCCCCAAACTGTTCCCACAAAGTTGGGAGCATGAAATTATCCAAAATATCTTGGTATGCTGAAGCATTAAGATCTCCTTTCACTGGAACTAAGGGGCTGAGCCCTTATTTTATAATACCACTAACAGCTGACTGTAGAATATTTAGTAGTGATGAAGTTTCACGACATCCTATCACGGTACCACGCTGAAATTCACTGAGCTCCTGAGAGTCCCAAGTTGATTTCATACACCCGTGGCCATGGAAGTGATTGGCACACCTGAATTCAGTGATTTAAATGGGTGAGTGAATACTTTTGGCAATATAGTGTATGTACAATAATGCCTACTATTCAATAAACAGGGGTTACATGTGATGATTGAGAGTTTTCTATGAATTGCAGCCACTAACGGTGTGTTACATTATGTACTTTATTCTCTGTTGTGCTTTACATGCATTTGTAGTCATGGACTCACCAGCATGGGACTGCATGTGCTCCAGTAGGTTGTTGTAGAACTGGAACTGGATGCCACAGGCACCACAAGTGTACGGTTCTAAAGAAAAAATTACAAGGCCCAGAAGAGTGTTGACTCTTTGTCAGATGAAAATAATGAAAATATTGTGTGTCCACCAGGGCTGAAAATCCCTGATCAGTACTGGATCTACAAAATAAAGCAGCTCTGAAAATCAGGCATGCCAGTATGTGGCAAAAGTGACGCTTTTTGCAGAAGCACTTATGAAAAACTTTAATGTATTTTTTTACATTTCAGATTTAACCCTAACACCTTACCCAATAACCTTTGTCCAGCAAAAGAAGACCTTGCAACAGCCCAAATCAGGCAATGCCAAGTTGTCAGTTGTCATTACACAATTGTATGTGACCCCAATATAAAGACTAATGATGACCATCTTGATCAGATTTTGTTACAATGAAGCCAAAAGAAGAAAATATATTACAGAGAAACTGCTTTCATTAAATAACAAATTAACAAAAATTCAAGCACAACAGAAAAAAAAAAGAGTGAAATGAGCAAGGTGCATGCTTGCATGGGTATGTTTTTTTTTTTTTTAAGGCAAAGAGGTGGGGCTGGACTTACTCTGTGCTGTAGAGAAAGTACTGGCCACCAGAGGGCTTGGAGTTCCTGTTAAGAGGACAGGAGGGGGTAGGAATTTAAAACTACAGAGACAGTGGGCCAATCTGCATCACTCATTTCCCTTCCTTATTCTATCAGTGTATCAGCAGCATTTCTTTCTTTTGCTCTTAAAATGCAATCTTTTTGCATTTACTTTCAATAAAATTGTACACAACAGCAAAAACATTACAACAAAGAGCAATCTTGAAAAAGGTGGATATTTAATTGAAGCTTTAAGATGCAACTAAAATGCTACGTTTCCACACCTAAAAGTAAAAAACATACCAGATTTGCATATAGCTCTTTGACATAGGCTTCTTGTGTCGGGATATAAAGTACCACTCTCCTGCCACGCTTACAGTACATGTCAACACAAGTGTTTTTACGTGTGAGGAATTGCGTTGTGAGCCACCAAACTGAGAAAAAATAGATGACTGACAGGTGCTCTCCCCTTTTTCAGCCTCCTACATCAGTGCAAACACTGAGCGGCACCTGATTGGATGAAACCTGACTGTTCCTGGAATTTAAATAGAAACGAACATGGCAGCTTGTTTGCAAGTGTGCTTTTTATATATGAAAATGGTCCAGCAAAATATGAAAAACATCTGAGGCGAGAAATAAGCTATGCAGTTGCTTAGACGGATTTTAGATTGACAATGGCTACTTTTGATGCTTCTCAAGAATTTTCAGAGCTGTTGTCTCTTACTGGAAGCCTTGTATTTGCATAAAGTAGCCTAGTTTAACTTAAGCAAAACAGGAGCAGTCAACTCAATTTCCTGTCACTCCAAACACAACTCTGCACTACCAGAAAGCAGTATAAGACTAAGGACTAAGGAGTATAAGAGCATCAAGTACCACTTGTGATACCCACTGAAACTCATCCACTGCATCAAAACAGCAACCCTTCAATATGAATTTCATCTTAGAAAAGATAAAGAAGCCTTGAGGACCCAAATCTAAAACGGGATGGGTGGAGAGTGACAATTGTTTTGGTATAGCCAAAAAATGCATGCATTTTCAACGTGAGCTCGTGCATGCTGACATGTGCTGTGGTTCATTTGTGCTGCATTTTCCCCTGACTCCTCAAGACATTACAGTCTGACCCTGGGAGATGAAGTCACAATGCACAATTCAGTGAATGCTGCAGAAAACAATGAGCATATTCTTGTAGTAAAGCTGACGTGATGCATCTTATTTGGGCTTGGATCATTCACTAAAGATTTCTGTTTGGGTTCTACTCTAAATATCTTCTCAACATAAAGCTAGGTCACGTTGACACAAAAATGTATATTTCCTCTCTACACAGGCTTTTGTGACCTCAATGCGGTCACAAAAATAAGTGTAACATAAGACCCAGTGTTGATCACATGAAATTGTGTGGAATTTTGTCTCAGAAAAGTTACCACTTGCATTTTTTTTTCATTTGCATTACCATGCCTTGCTCCTTTTGTGCACAGCAGAACAGTCTGAGAACTCTCTGATCACACCTCATAGAACCCAACAAGTGACGTTAATGGTGTACAATTTATACTAGTATGCAGGTAGATTGTACAAAACCTCCTGGCATTCCCTACTCCTCCTCCATCTCCATTTTCAGCCCAGGCACGAGTAGCAAAACAGAAGTAGCTTCTACTTCCATTCATTCATATACCTGCACTGTAGCATAACTGAAAATCAACTGCACTGTTTGAACAATAAAAATAATACATTTCCACAAAAAACACACATTCAAAAAAAAGTGACTTGTGCTCACCACTCGAGTTCTGCGAACTGTTTGTGTCAACCAGACTAGACTGAATTGCACTTTCCAGTTTCCGCCTGAATGGGCTGTCTGTGAGTGAAAACACAGGAAAAACAATGAGTGACATGGTCATGCTAACTACTGTGGATAACAGTTTTAATTTAAACCATGAATCCGCACAACAGTTGTGAGGAAGCAAAGTTAATGACATGCAATTTATACTTGATTTTACTTTGCAGCATGCAAATCAATCATGATAACAGCCTTGAAATGATCCAAACGTTCAAATTATATTTAAATATGGGTTTAATTCCTCCTCTTCATTCCATCTTTTTGACCCACTTTTAAGATGTGTGTGTGTGTGTGTGTGTCTGTGTGTGTGTGTGTGTGTTGCTTTAAATAGTTCTATGGCACAGAGCTTCTTAGCAGAATTATTTTTTATTTATTTATTTATTTTTAGGGGGGGGGCGTTGAAACGTAAAAAATAATGTGTAATTTTGTGTGTTTAGAAGCTTCTGTTTAGGTGCTTTAGGCAATTAAAAAAAGATCACATTTATTATCATTTAAATTGTTCAACTAACCATTCAACAAAGGTTAATTTCCTGCAAGGATACCACACATACAGCGGCACGATTACCCAAAACCTTACACGCAATTCTGTGAGATTCTCATTTTCTTTTGCTAAAACTCTTCAGGCAAAGTGAGGCATACCTGTATGCATTTCCACCACACTGTCAAGGAACACTAATATTACCATCCCAGCCCTCAAATCCAGCAATGTCAGTATAATGGAAAACCCCCTGGCTGCGCTTCTATGGTCATGTGGGCAGTAGACAAACTGACATTTTAAAAAGACTTTATTCCACAGTACACGCAGTAGGTGTTTTGTTTCTGTCAATGTTCACTGGGTTGGTTTCCATTTTATCAGCATTAATTTCTGCCATACTTTGACAGTACTTGTTTCCAACAACTGTGCAGTTTTTCATACTCACACCATCAGCCAATAACTGAGAATTTAGGTTCCGCATTACCAAATATAGAAACTACACTGCTCAAAAAAATGAAAAGAAAACTTAATCAGAGTATAGCATCAAGTCAATTAAACTTCTGGGATGCTGATCTATTAAGTAGCAGAGGGGGTTGTTAATCAGTTCGGGCTGCTTTGGTGGAATGACTGAAATTAACAACAAGTGCACTGGAGGGGCCACAATGAGACAACTCCCAAAACAGGAAATAGTTTTACAGGTGGAGGCCACTGACATTTCCCCCCTACATATCTTTTCTGACTGTTTTTCACTAGTTTTGCATTTGGCTAGTGTCAGTGTTACTGCTGGTAGAATGAGGCAAAACGTGGACCCCAGAGAGGTTGCACAGGTAGTCCAACTCCTACAGGATGGCACATCAATATGTGCCATTGCCAGAAGGTTTGCCAGTCTGAATTATCAAAAGCCTCCAAATGCCACTTCCCATTGCCCGTAAATGCCTCCATGTCCCTAAATAATTATTTATCCCTAAATTTTTTAAAAAAAAAAGCTCTTTTAAAATAGAATAGAATGCCTTTATTGTCATTATACAGAATGTACAATGAGAAAAGTGTCGAGGCAGATTTAGAAGGTTTTGCGTCTGAACTCATGTTTCTATATTCATTTAAAAAAAAAAAAAAACTACAACAAAAACGCCGTCTGAAAAGTAGATTGTGCAGAGATAAACTCGTTGCTCTCATCTAACATTTTATTGCTTCCCGTGCTCATCATATCTATAATGAGAACAACTGCACAATTGTAGTGTCTCCAAAACAACCGTCAACATAACAGAGAAGAACATGTAAGTGCAAGACTTGCATGTCACATCATTAAAAATAGTATAAATTTGAAAGGGAAATTGATATATCAAATGATAATATATTACTTAGGATACAATATTAATTTTATTTTACTTTACAAGAGCTTCTGGCCCTCACAGCATCTGCCGAGAAAAATTCTGGCCCTTGGATAAATGTAGTTAATGACCCTGCATTAAGGGATGCACAGACCTCTACATGCTAGGCAGCGGCACCCTGACTGCCATTAGGCATCAGGATGAAATCCTTGGACCCATTGTCAGACCCTATGTTGGTGCAGTGGGTCCTGGGTTCCTGCTGGTGCACTACAATGCCCGGCTTCATGTGGTTAGAATCTACAGGCAGTTCCTGGAGGATGAAAGAATTGATGCCACTTGACCTAAATCTAATAGAACACCTCTGGGACATTATGTTTCAGTCCATCCGACACCGCCAGGTTGAACCTCAGACTGTCCAGGAGCTCAGTGATGCCCTGGTCCAGATCTGGGAGGAGATTCCCCAAGACACCACCCGTCACCTCATTAAGAGCATTCCCTGACATTGTCAGACATGCATACAAGCACGTGGGGCCATGCAAACTACTGAGTTGCTGCATCAAAATTTCAGTAAAATGAACTAGCCTGCTGCATCATTTTTTTCACTTTGATTTTAGTGGTGTCTTTGAGTTCAGCCCTTTGTAGGATGATAATTTTCATTTCCATCAGACACCATGGCATCGTTTCAATCCCAACACATTACCAAATCCATATCAGTGTAGAGTTCCAGCATGATTTTTTTTTACCATTGAGATCTGATGTGTTTTTGAAGTGCTCCCTTAATTTTTTTGAGCAGTGTATATGTAACAGTGTCCACTGATGAGCCAAAACATTATTACTTCCCCTGCCTAATATGCTCCTGCTCCTTTATGTGCCATCAACATAGCGTCAACCGACCAAAGCGTGACTTCCAGAATCCCTGAAGCTCCACTGTGGTATCTGGCACTGATTTGTCAGTAACAGTCCTTTAATTGAAAGCTGTGAATTGGAGCTGCCAGGTATCACAGCCCTCTTCATGGTTTGTTTCTCTTCTTAGACCACAATGACTAGGTACTCATCACTGCAGACTTGGGGCATTTTTGTTTCAAAGATACTTTAGCCGAGTCTTTGGATCATCAAAATTTGGGCACTGTCAAAATCCCTCAGGACACAAAGTTAAATATATCAAACATAATCAACATTATCTGCTTCATAAAGATGTAGTTATAATTTTTTGGATAATCAGTGTATGTGACCTGCAAGTAGTATTTCTATGAAAAAGGCAGAAGACAACTCTGGGGTTTTACATACTGCTACCAAGGTGCAGAAGGCATTAGATGACAAAATTTCAGCCATCATCCAAAAAAATGCACAATTATGTGTGTTTGTGTTCATGGTTAAAAAAAATTCCACTTTAAGGGATTATAATGCATGCCGCTTTCCTTACGCATCCTATAACAATCAACAAAATGTAGGAGAACAAAAGATATGCTTACTTTTTATCTTTCCAGTTTGGCTGTGGCCAAATTTACTCATGTCCATGCTACCACATTCCTGTACCCGGGCTGTCTTCAAATCAAATGAGCCTACGTGAAAAAGGAGGATCTCAGATTGCATCCATTGTAAAACTTTAAAAACAAAATACATGATATTGGTCCTTTCATTGAAGCTGTATAAAAGATTTCATATGTACAAAAATAAAATGACTAAATTCAGAAACTTAGAAAAGATCAAATTCTAAACATAGTAAAGCATAAAAAAATAAATGAACTCACCCATTGGTGTGTGAAGAGCAACGTGTTCCTGGTACGGGTTAAAATACTTATACTGCTTTCCACAGAACTCACAAACATAGCTCCCAGTTTCTGGAGACAAGAAAACACATAAACAAACCTTTGTCCTCGTCTGCATCCACGATGGTTATAAAAAGAAGGAGCTAAGATTAAGTCTGTTGGATTAGTTGTATTCAGTTAAAGGAAAGAGTAGTTTTGTTAAACTTGCCTTACTTCACTAGGGAGAAGCAGAAAACAAGAAGTCCATATAGAGTGGAAAAGAGGAAGAAGCAGTGGTTCTGACTGCATGTTTTTTGTTTTTTTCCCAGAATGAACAGTCCTATTTTAAAGTTTACAATTAGCAGTGCCTCAACATCAGAGAACAGAAACAAAGGGGTTTCCCTGTCTTGTGCATGGAGGTTCACACTATCACCCATAAAAGTCATTAATGCAGTGATAAGTGCAGGATCCCCACCTGCAAACACTGCCAATAGTGTTTTAAGGGACACGCGCTGCTGTCTGCTGAACCCGCCGTCTCTGTAGAGGTGGGTGAGCGCTTTTTCCCCTGCGAAAAAGGACTTATGGACTTATGTTTTGAAACCTTACCAGTCTATAGTTAACTCATATCCTTAGTGTTACTTTTTCTAACATTGTGTATCACAGTGACTTAACCCCTTTTCACTATATTGTGTTCAATACCTTTCACTGGACAGAAGTACACCAAAGCTATAAGGCTGCAATGGGGGTGATGATGCCCAGTCACATCCCCTAAGAAGTGACTGAATTTTATGAAAAATCTTTCTAAATATTGGATTACAGTAACAAAATCGTCCTGATCTAGTGTCCTTCTTCTGCAGGGTAACTCAAAGGCCAAGGTACAAAATGAAGCTACTTTAAAGTGAATTTTGTAATTCTGCTGTGGTATTTCTTCATTCTGATTAAAAAATAAATAAAATAAAAAAATCACTCTGTACAGACATCTACAGACTAACTTTAAACTAGAGCTATATTAGTACATGCATTTGTCCTGATGGTTCAGTACACAACTCTCAGTTCAGTATGAGAGTTCTTTGTTTTCTTGTGGCTCCTCAGTGTTAAAGACAGAGCCATTCTAAACCTGAATAATTTGCACTTATTTTAATGTCCAGTGCTCTATTAAACCACCGTCCAATATAAGGTTTATCCCATAGCTGTCCTAAATTAACAGTAATGGTAATTAAGTAGAATAATTTTTTTGTGTTTCTGTAATGGTTAATACACCAGTATGGGTAAAGCTCTTAAACTGAAATATTTTTAATGCCAAAGTATAATTAATGTTGTTATCCATTCATTTTCTTAATTTACTATTTTATAAAAAAAAAAAAAAAAGGTGAAAAAAATAGTAAAGCACATTATTATTTAAGTGATTAAGATGCCAAACTGCAGTTATTTCCTTGCTTTCCCGAACAGAAAAATTAATTTTACAGGTTACTGGTTGTGCTTGATTAATTTCTGACTTCTCAGAGAGGTCCAGTGTGTCGTCTCAAATTTGGATATAAAAATGTGAATTAAGTTTGTTATTTGCCTAAAGAATAATTTAATTTTTAAACAAGGTTTTGACAGTCTTCTAAAATATTTGTGTTTTCTTGTTTTTAATGACAGGTGGTCTAATAAATTTGTTAAGCACTGCACATTTTTTGTTCATTTAATGTATTTTATGCAGCATTTCAGTACCTTAACTGTATTATTTAGAATAACTGCCAATCAAACCCGTTTGTCTGCTAATCTGAAAACAAACTAAACCCATCCAGCATTATACTGAACTGTGAATTTTGTGTACTGACACATCTGTACTTAAAGTGCACCAAACAGTCTTACTTGGTCCAATTTTCTGATACGGTTCGACTGGCTCCTCTTCTTTAAGGCCATCCACAGGTAGCACTACCTGTTCATATGGATCTGAGAGGAGGAGGATGGAGATGAGCAAGCAGTTGGCAATTATCTTCTCAGCTAATACTCATCACAAAACTTGAGCTCTTTGGAATAATTACACGTTTCATTCTTAAATGCATCTCCTATGTTACGTCTTCTTATTTCGGCTGCTCCCTTTTGGGGCGCCACACCGGGTCATCTGCCTCCATCTCATCCTATCCCTAACATCCTCCTCTGTCACGCCAACCCTCTGCATGTCCTCCTTCATTATATACTCTGTATGGTCTTTCGCTCTTCCTCCTGCCTGGCAGCTCCATATTCAATACCCTTTGCCCGATATATTCACTATCCCTCTTCTGCACGTGTCCAAACCATCTCAGCCTCGCCTCTCTAACTTGGTCTCCAAACTAAGGTGTCCCTCTGATCTACTCATTTCTAATTTTGTCCATTCTGGTCACTCAGTGAAAATCTTAATTTCTTCAACTCTGCCGCCTCCAGCTCCTCCTGTCTTTTTGTTAGTACAACTGTCTCCAAATCAAACACTTCACTACCATCTTATAAACCTTCCCTTTCACTCTTGCTGCCATTTTTCTGTCACTACTGACACTCATCTCCAACCACCCCACCCTGCCTGCACGCTCTTCTTCAGCTCTCCTGTGCACTGTCTGTTGGCACCAGGTATTTAACTCATCCACCTTCACCCTTCCACCTCTCCCACCTGCCTCCCTCTCATTTACACATGTGCATTCTGTCTTCTACTACTTTCAGTTTTCTAAAGTCTAATGCCCCTTAATTCCCTTGATATCCAGGCTATAATTAGACACTGGCCATTCCTTCTGTTTTTTGTCCTTGACTGAAAACCTTTTAATTTTCAAACAGTTTGTTTAGATTTTGCAGCTACTGCAGAAAGTATAGATTCACAGCATAGTGCATAGTGTGAAATGTGCTGTCCATTTCACGCTCAGATTCAGAGAGGGGGAAGAAAAAAAAAGACTGAAAATTGTGCAACAACTGCTGCTTACCATCAACTGCATGCAGGTCACGGTGCTCCTGGAAGCAGCTATAGTATTTATACTTCTTCCCACAGATGTCACAGGAGTAACGGAAGCTACCTGTAGATAAGATAAAAGACCAACACAGTTTATATCTAACACACAAACTATCAGGAAATGAATAATGCTGATGCCACAAACTCTAATTTATTACCAAATCCAGGTAAATCTGGTTAGAAAATAACCTCAGGAAAGTAAATTAACCATTTAATTTCTTTGAAAACACATTAAAAAACACAAAATTATAAAATTTGCTTAAAAGGGACTAACATAAATAAGAAAAAGCAATATAATCCATTACATGGTCTGGGAGGGTCTGGGAGGTGGTGTGGAATGATTTCAGTATTTTTATGTGTAACATCAACCTAAAAAGCTAAACCCATTTGTATGCAAAATAAAAATCACAAAGCAAACAAAAAGCTGCATTTAAAATTTTGATTAAATTCATATATCAGTAAGTATAAAACAAGTTGCTCAGAAATAATTAGGAAAACAATGTTAATGTGTTTATATACTACCTAATAGCAAACTGATTTAATTGAAATGGCGTATAGAAATGAAATTAGTACACAAACACTTCACTATTTATTGTTTAAATGTTACTTTAATCTTACTTCAATTTTTATTTACTTGACATACGGTTCACTGAAATTTCTTTCCAAGTTTATAAAGGGCATGAAAGGGCATCAGAGATGAAGATTACTTGTCCTGCTTGTTAATTTTGTTGCAGGGTGAATTATTGTTCAGCCAGTTGGCTGTTGACAAGTAAGAACTGAAGTGCCTCTAGACAACTCCTGTCTGAAGGCAATCTGTTGCATAAAAAGCACAACACAAAGAAGTGTAAGCCAAAAATCAATTTCTCAGCACAATTCTCCCGTTCTTTCGGGTTTAGTCTCCCTTTGTAATAACATGTCTGATTTTTGGCCCTGTGAAAGGCCCCTCATCACACACCCATGTGAAATGTTTTATTATTTAGCAGCAGAGTGACAACTTCGTTCTCTAGGGGGACTTAATCCAATCAGCTGTCTTCTTGGCCGATTTCCTGAGGCACTTCAGGATGTAAATACTAGGATTGTTAAATTCTAAATTTCACTTTATAAATCAAAGTGTATAAATAAAAGAAAACACATTCAAATATGGAAAAAAAATAAAGCTACACTACTTGCAAGTGTCTGGCTCGCAAACTGCATACAACACAAAGGTGGATTTCTGACAGGAAAGTTGTGCAATCCAGTGTCTGCAGCTCTTAATGTAGCACACTGCCACATGGTAAGCTGTACTTGTGGTACAAAATCAGAACCCTAACCCTAACCCTTTTAGCTCCGTGGGTGCAGTTCTTACAAGACAGAACAAATTATTTCATCTAATTAGTGAATATACATGGATGGAAGTCAACTGAACTCAAGGTAAACCATAGGCCGCAGCATTTACCTCGTTCTATATTTTTCTTTTGGTTTTGGTTACTATGTTATAACTCTAACTCTTTAAGGCTGTTTTTTTACCTGTTTAAGTTAATGGCAACAATACGCTTACAATCCCTGGAGGAAACCCTGAGTAGTCGTTGCACTTTCACTGACTGAAAACAAAGATGTCGGTCAAGCTAAAATGAACAACCATGTGGTAATGATGTAATGAGGCCAGACAGTTCACAATCCAAAAAAGATTGTGAACGAGTGATGGGTGCTTACAGCATTCTAGAAAGCTGAGTTTTAATATACACTTGTACTGACACAAGTTTGCCATATTCTGGACATAATGTTGCTACTACTAACAATAATATTAATAATAGTAACAATAATAGTAATAATGTAATAACAACAACAGCAACTGTAAGTTCAAACCATTTTAAATAATACATCATTTTTGCATGTTTGACAGACCTGGTAAATACTGTAAGAAATATGCTAAAAATAAGTGTTAAGTAAAAAAAGCAAATGAGTGTTTTAGAAATGTGAACAGTCATCACCTGATCTAAAACATGTTTCTTTTATTTTACAGTTACAACAGCAATTATTAGTATAACTGCATTTATAACACTGCTTGACTGCAGTGCTATGTATATTTCAGCAATTCTCGCACTAATAAACACAATTAAAAGTATTGTTCATAAATTTGTGAATTCCTGGCATTTGTCAGAATAATCACAGCTTACGTTAAATCATTGCTGAAAAGTATTATAACTTAGAAACTATGATTCTTACAAGTGTGGTGTGCATCATCAACACATAGAAAGAACTGCATAAAACTTTTTCACATTTGGCCTCCAACCTCTCCTTCAAGGTCAATTGATAATAATGCTATACAGTACTATTTGTGTTTTTATTACTGCTTTTGTTTCTATTGACAACATATACACACAGCGGACAGCGGAGGATTTCAGGATTCCAGAACTCTCTGACGTCACTGGAAAACTAGCTACATTTGTCGCTAGTCGCTTTTTGCAACTTAGCACTAAGTTGGCAACACTGCATGACCCACGTGAACATAATCCGCTGCGTGGTGGGGTGACATATTTACGCCATGAAATTAGCATATCAATATATAATTTATTTTCCCGGGCAAGATTTTTTTTACCGGTATTATCGTGAATGATATGATATGGCCCAGCCCTACCATGAACAATGAGAAGGACATTGCTAGACATCAAGCAAGGGCTTTTTTTTTACTTTATTTTGGATGCCGACCATTGAGGTTGTTACTTTAAATACCTTAATCTTGCTGTTGTGACCAAGAACACAAAAAAAGCCAGATGAATATTTAGAGTACACTCTTCAGATGAAACCAAGATCAATTTGTTCAGCTCAGATGAAGTCCAGCATGTCTGCTGTGAAAACGGAGAATGCAAAGACTCGACAGTGAAGCACAGAGCTGGAAGTGCGAAAGTGTTGGGCACGTGACATTTATAAATGGCAACATCAGTGCTTATGAACATATTAATATACTGGCTAATTAACTGACTCCAAGCCAGAGGTTGCACCAACTGAATATTTTCAATCACTGACCGTAGTTGTCTGCACATTTGCCAAACAAGTGAAAGATCCCTGTTTTTAATCCCCTGAGGAGACACAAATCCCTTTAGGGTTGCATCAGGAAGGGCAGCCGGCATTTACAAAAAAAAAAAGCCCAAAAAAAACACATGCAGAGCCACCTGCTGTGGTGACCCCTTGAGAATAAGGAAGCAACCAAAAGTAACTTTCATTACTGATGCAATGTTGAAAACAGAAATATCTGATGGCTGTATGTCATCTGTAAAATTAAGTAAGCAATGTTAAGAATTAGTCTATTTCTTTCATAACATTAAACATACATTCCAGAATCCTCCATCAACATCTTGGATCACATCTGTGACCATTACAGGATCACAGGTGCTCGCCATTATAGAAAGAGTCCACACTGCTGGATTTCTTCTCAATGAAGTGAGCGCTCACAGGATCTTGCAGTAGATTTGTTTTTTGGACTTTTGATCACTTCCCCAAGAGAAAAGTTTCTCTAATGATCAAACTTTGGTTTAGATGATAGTTGTTAATTCCAGTGTCCTGTGTACCAGCAGAGGACACTACACTCACTGGGGTGGGAAAAGTAGAACACCACAACCCCTCAAGCAGCCGGATCAAATGTCTCTGAAAAATGGCAGAACATCTCTCAAAAAAAATTTGTTCAACACTGGTATCCTTCACACCAAGGAGGACTGAGTCTAATCAAAACTTAACGGTAAAAAAAAATAAAAAAATACACCAGTCACTTCAATAGGTACAACTGTTCATTAACACAAATATCTGATCAGCCAATCACATGGCAACAACTCAGTGCATTTAGGCATGCAGACATAGTCTACTCAAGTTCAAAGCGAGCTTCAAACTAGGGAAGAAAGATGATTTAAGTGACTTTGAATGTGGCATGGTTGTTGGTACTAGACTGGCTGATCAGAGAATTTCAAAAACAGCTGACCCAGTGGGATTTTTCCACACAAGCATCTCTAGGGTTTACAGAGAACGGTCTGAAATAGAGAAAATATTCAGTGAGCAGCAGTTCTCTGGGTGAAAATGCCTTCTGAGTGGCAGAAGAGAATCGCCTGACTTCTAGAATCTGATAGGAAGGCAACAGTAACTCAAACAAGAGCACTGCTGAGTGGGTGCCAACACTCGGCTGTTTTGGATTCGTAATGGGGGGGAAGGGAGAGGGGAAGGGAGGGGGGGTCAAAGTGCTGTTATTG
>JAVDPK010002584.1:398151-410219 GCA_034780415.1 Cichlasoma orientale
CCCCCCCCCCCCCCCCCCCCCCCCCCCCCCCCCCCCCCCCCCCCCACAAAGTGCTGTTATTGGAAAAAATGTCGCTTGATCTGATGAGTCTCGATTTCTGCAGTGACATTCAAATGGTAGGGTCAGAATTTGCATTTCCCCATAACAGCTGTGGCCAGCTGGCGTGTTTCTACTACTGTTTGCATAAAAAATGTGTTTTGTAGACACTATATGTTGACATATTTTAGTAAGATCAACAACTATCAATGAATCAGGAATAAAAACGGATATGTGCATTTTTACTCCCAAGTCAACTCAAACACCGGCCAGCGTTTACCTAGACTGTAAGATCACGGTTTACCTCATGAAGCATCCACGTCTATTCACTCTGGAGGAGGCTCCAGAAAAGAGTCCGAAAGAAGTCGATGAGTCATAGAAGCTCACTTCTGTCCAATGACAGCCAATAAGACTGATGTCATAATGACATCATTGGTAGCCAATAAGAGCGCTCAAAACACGTAAGCAATCTCTCCCTTGTTGCTAAGAACATCCCGTGAACCCAGAAATAACCCACAATGCAGCGCACTGATTGCACACAACTCACGAGACAAGTCCAAATTTGAACTCATTGGTCAGCATTGTCGTGTTTATGTCCACAGAAAAGCAGAGAATGTGGCATGAGGTTCCATTTATGGAAACAGCGTGGGCAAATTAGTGAAAATCGACAGCATCATGGACAAGAAGGTCTACCACAAGATCTCGGAGCATAACGGAATCCCTTCTGGACTCTGAAGACAATGACCCAAGCATACTTCAAAAGTTGTGTAGAGACTATTTGACCAAGAAAAAGAAATGTGGAGAACTGAAACTGATGGACTGGCCAAGTCAAAGTCAGGACTCCAATCCTGATTTGGAATTTAGTGGACTCAAGGACAGACGTAGCCAGCAAGAATGCAAGCTGATATCAATGTTGAAGGAGGCCACACAAAATATTAGGTTTTTTGGTTATTATGTGTGAATAAAAACGATTGTTTTTGTTGTCTTAGTTTGCCTTTAATATACAGCATCATCTTTAGTGTTAAACACATTTGGAAGATTTGAAAAATATTTGTAGATAATATTTACATTATCTACAAATCATCATCACTCCTTTTATTTTCATTTCCAAATTTTTGGAAATGGGATTTTATTCTTACTGTTGTGTGGTAATCAGCATTAAAAAAAAAAGAAGATCAAAATGATTTCTAATGTGATAACTTTCTGGAGCTGTTAAAGCCTGACTCATAGTACAAGTCTGCACTGGTATCTAAGTATTTAAAACCTTCCTGTTAAAACTAGACTTCCTAAATGTCATTTAGTGTCTCTTCGGTATCTGAGGCAACACACCCCCACCAAACTCTGCATGTTTTCTTTAAAATGCAGGGCGGCTTTTGGCTGAACACCATTTAATCAGAACTATGCAAAGTTTGTTCTAGCAATGCTCCTGAAATACTCTTAAACTTCAGCAACTCCTCCGCAGTCTTCGAGCCTGTGTTGTCTTTTGCTTATTAAAACACTCTTGTGCAAACATTTGTTCAATACAGGGCATTTTACAAAGCACACTGACAGGAAATCCAGACTTATAAGCAGGCCTGGTTTCATTTTCCACAAACTGCTGTGAATTTGTTGTTAAGCAGACTTAAAGTCACAATAATGCCACACCTTCACTGTGCTGTCCAAAACTTTAGGTTCAAACTTCTTTTGATCACTGACATGTGAATCTATTTTTTTCTATTCTAAGGGAACCACTCTGCATTTATCATTAAACATTTATTTTTATCATCAGCTCCTGCCAATTTCTTCTGGGGCCACCAGCACTGCTCATAGAAGCAAGTTATATTTAAAAATGCACTTTTAAATTGATATGCCAGTCATTATCAAGTATAAAGTCTAAATCTCCGGCATCAAATAAAATGCTTTACAGCATGTTTCATCCTCTTAAGAATTTAATCTAATAGCAACTCCTTTGCCTAGCAGCCTCACTGGCCTACTTATTAACAGTGTCACAGACCTTGTGGTTCCACTGTGTTCATATTCTTCTTATAGCTTTAAAAAAAAAAAAAAAAAACACTTGTGATCTACATGCCTAAAGATTGTTCTTTCTTTTCTCTCTGCTGCTCTAAAGTGATGTGCACATTCATGTAATGATTGCCAAGAGTGTGTGTAGGAAGATTTATAAATAACTCAAGTATTACTCTGAGGTACGAGTATTTTTAGCCCTAATCAAACTTTTTCTGTGATGTTGGACGCCTGATAAATGCAGGTCCTGGCAGCTGTTCCATACTGCCATTCAAAGAGTAAAACCTTACTACCTTCAGGCTAACATTTAGTTTTATATGTTCATGTTTCCTAGTTAAATGGAAGTGGTGATGTCAGACAAGGGATGAGAGCATGTTAGGCCATCCTATCTAAAAAGGATGTAGTGCAAGTCTGAAGCAAACAGCTTGTGCTGGCGTGGTATTAAAGGCTAGGGTGGATGCATGGAGAGCAAAAGTATACTCACTGTTGGGTGTTTGGGGTAGACCATCTCCAACCATGCTCTCTGATTCTACAGTCAAACAGACAAATTAATTAAAAAAAATTGTACTTCAATTTAAAAAAAAAATTGTTTGTGTGTTCAAACTGATGTCTTTCACATTAAAATAACTAGAGCCCAATTAATATAGGATTTTTAAGACTGACACCCGACATATCAGATTTAAAAATCTGATATATCAGCTGATTTCTTTCCTCTTTCAGACACATGAAACAAACAGATTTCCCTAACATTTGTTATCTGCAGTTATTTGAGTCCTTACTAAAATAAAACGACAATGGAATTTAAAAATAATCTTGTTTTATTGTCAGAACGAGTCGTGGATTTCTCATTTGAGACTGCTCGACTGCTCAGATCAGCTCGTTGTTGTGTTTGTGTCATTCCAAACACGTGTTGCCAACAAAGAAGTTGCAGAGTAGAGCCTAACCAACATTAGATTTCAAGATCGATACTGATACCAATATTCTTTATTTAAAAAGCCGATATTTTTCTTTCAGACATATGAAACATAAACAGATTTCCTTAACATTTTTTATATGCAGTTATTAAAATAATACAGCAACGGCATTAAAAAATAATCTTGTCACACTTGCTCTGCCCGACTCTGCTCAAATAAGCTGGTTGTTGCATTTGTGACATTCCAAACATGTATTGCCAACAAGAAAGTTGAAGAGCATCCTCTGGCTGACAAACTAATGCAACATCAACACTCATAACATGATTGAAGGGTGTTTATTCTGTCTCTCCTCTTTCTTAATATCCGATATCAAAGTATATCAACCCCGCCAATACGTTGGTTGAGCTCTAAAAATAACTAAATTAAATAATCAATTTAAATACAACTCCTGGTCAAAGCAGGACATGCATGACTCTTGCTGAGAAAGTGAATACTTTTAGGACTGTGTTTTTAGAAGGAAAAGCACGGTAATCAATTATTTGGCTTCACATAAAGGACCAAACAGATTTTTTGAAAAAAACAGCAGCTTCTTACCTCTGTGCGCCCTGACATGTGTCTGAAAGCAGTTGTAATACTTGTACTTCTTCCCACATACTCCACATACATATGAGCCTGCAAGAAAATTCAAAAGAAAGTGTCAGGAAAAAAAATTTCAAGGACACATGTAGACTTGCAAGAAAACAGCTTTAACCATTTGGAATTTGGAAGGTCTGACCTTCATCCAAATAACAGTTATAGAAAAGTAACATACCAAAAATTGCAGTTAAATGACTCACAATCCAAGTTGGGAAAAATTTTTCCTACTTCCTGTACCAATAACCTCTCCAGAAGCTACTTGCAATTAGGTTTTCTACAAATGGAGGGAATGGAGTAGGTGGACTGCACCAAGGAAACAATGTGAATGTTATTAATGGAAGGACAACCTCAAAGGAAACCTGTACTACTGTTCATCTGAATCTTCCAAAAGGACCGCTTGGATATTCCACAACACTTCTGGAACATGTGTTGTAAATACATGTGACAGAAGGGAGCAATAGTTTGTGGATACTCCAAAAGCTCTGCATCTGGAAGCCTTGCAGTCATTAAGGGAACATTGAATTTAAAATTGTGTCTAGAAAGGGGGAAAAAATTCATAATCCCATGTTTGAAAAGGTCAACAAGACAATGACTAAAAGTGCAGATAAATCTACAGCTGAATAGTTGAAATAGAAACAAAACAATGTTTTGGATTAGCCAACTCAGTGTCCTGACCTTAAGCCAATTTTTTTTAAGCAAATGCTGACGTGTAAATATACAACTGTCTGTATGTTATGTGATGTCTAATAGCTGTGACTTAGATGAAGATCTGACCAAAGATCTGATGAAGATGAATATAGAAATCTGGATAACAGCTTCTCAAACTTTTTCTTGTAATTCTGCATAAGGGCCTAGTCACACTTCAAAAAGTGTAAAATAAGCTATTGGCATCAATGCAGAATTCCCTCTCCAAGTGTCCTAACTATAGGACATAAAACACCAGTTTATTAAGTACAGCTTGCTGACAGTAAATGTCCGAAATGTAAACTTTAAAGTTAGTTTGTACGCCTCTAATTTGTTGTGGTGTTGAACTGCTGTTGAATTGAGAGGAATCTTTAAGATTTGGTCCAGCTCAAACTTCCTTAAAAATTAGGATTTACTGAAACAATAATCATAGCCATCATCACGTGACAGTTTCCTGTTTAGAAGGGTGGAAGGCAAACATGAACAAAACTCAGACTACCTCTTTTTATATTGTCTTATAGAAGTAATTTCCCCTGTACTGTTACAGTTGCTAGCATGTAAAGAAGTCCAGTCACCCAGGTGTTATCCAACCAGTCTGAGAATATCTACCTTTAAGATTTCAGATGCCACCTCAATACATGGAGGTGAAAGGAATTTTACTACCGTAACATAATCCTTAGGGGCCATTTGTGAACTATCTTGAGTAACCAGAAAAGGGCTTATAAAATGTGAGATGTTTTGTCATTTTTAAATGCTTTGCTGTTTTTGACAGCCAGGAGGTAAGGTCAGGGTCAAAAGACACCAGACATGACTGCTGTCACCAAATGCACGACATGTCCACATGTACATTCACACACCTATGCATGAGTCTGTGCTCTTCGTTGGAGGAGGAGTACCAAGGGCAAACATACCCTCGGACTGAGCTCGACGGGATCCACCGCCACTTGCTCCCCCATTTCCTCCAATGACAACACAGATCTCAGCAGGATTGGGATCACCAACTTTTCCGTTGCTCGTCTCTGAGGTCCCAGGCTCTTTCTTTACAGTGACAGATGGTGCACTAGCAGCCTTCGTCGCTGGGGCATCTGCGGCTGCACTCCCGCCGTCTGCCTGCTCCTTTCCAGGATTGGGTGACTCTTGTGCACTCATGACTCCACCTCCTCTGAGCCTGTGTTTCTGTATGAGGAACAGAAACAGAGAGTCAAATAATTTACTGCCCCAAAGGAATACACAAGCCTTATTGTGGTATGACTTAAAGCCCAATATATAGTATCAAAGCGTAACACTAGCTCTACCAGGTTAAGCTTAAATGTGTTGTTTTACAGATACTATGGCAACACACACACACTATAAAACACAAAGACTGCATAAATGTCAGATTTTATTCGAAAGAAAAAAAAAGGTGTATAAGAAAAATCTGCCCAAAATAAGTAGCATTTGGCAAATACACAACTCACAAAAGCCTGGAACTATAAAAACCACCCCTAATTTTCTTAAAACAGTCAAGAGCTGCATTAACTCAAAAAAGTATACAGGTAATATTTCTGTGGCTGTGAAATTTTAAGAATGGAAAACACAGTCCATTATATTTTAGCCATGAAGAACAAAGTGGCTTAACCGTTCATAAGTGACCTTTGATGGCATAAATTCCACAGCCTTGTGGCACCCAAATGCTCCAATTTCAAAAATATCTAAATTGCACAACTTGCCACTTCAGCACATTGCCATAAAAGGCCTTGTCAAGAGAATGTGCTCCAAATGCAACCAAGCAAAACAGAGTTATGCCAGGATGAGTGATATTACGGAAAGGGGGAAAATTGGTCTTCTAATAATAGCACACCAATACAGCAACAACAAGCCTTTTCATAGTCCAAATACACCTCTCTTTGGATATGACACACTACTAACAAGCTTCAGCAAACAGACATATGAACTGGGTAACAAACATTTGATATTTGCATTTCTGATAGTATACCATCAACCATAATTTAAAAAATAATAATAAATCCTCAGTCCTATAAATCAAACTATGAGACTAAACTTGAGGTTGCATGCCCTGTTGACACCCTGCAATCTTTATATAAAACAAGTTGGCCACACAGACACACACACACACACACACACACACACCCCAAGGTGGCTCATGGCTTCTTTTTTTTTTAATTTACATCCCTGTTAGAGCCATCATATTAATATTTTATGGTTAAACTTTGCAGGTTTGTCAGTCAAGAGGTGCTGCAGCTTTCAGGAAACTTACACTTGAGTTTCTAATACTTATTTAACTCACCTCTTTTCTTACTCTGTGTTTATATACCACTCTGCATTATTATCATCATTAGTTATTATCAATCTCTGCCTCTCTTCCACAAAGTCCTGTCTCCCTCCCCTCACCCCCCAACCGGTTATGGCAGATGGCAGCCCCTCCCTGAGCCTGGTTCTGCCAGTTTTTTCCCTGTTAAAAAGGTGTTTTCCTTCCCGCTGTCACCAAGTGCTTCCTCATAGTCATCTGATTGTTGGGGTTCACTTTGTATAATTGTAGGGTCTTTACCTTACAACATAAAGCACCTTGAAGTGACTGATGTGATTTGGCACTAGTTAAATAAAATTTTATTGAACTGGGTTGCTTTCACTCAGTTGGGAACAGTTCAGGTGCACCAACTGACAGTAAATCCATGTACTGCCACGCACAAGATCAGCAGCAAAACAGACTTTAGCCAAGTGTAAGCAATATTTAGTATATTTCCCTCAGACTTTATCGACAATAACAATAAATATCTCCCAAAACACTTGTTTACCATTTCATTAGGTTACCATTTATTCACATTAAAACGCAAAGGTCTACACAAAGAAAAACTACCAACTCTCAATAAACAAAAGGTTTAAAAATATATATATCACAAATTTTGTCACCACCAGACTCAGACTAGTGACTTTGAAAAGAAAAATTTCAGTCTTTTTATGCTGTTTTCCATAGACTGTATATGAAAGATGGGCATCATGACAGAGCCAGCACAGAGTGCAGTGGTTAGGACTGGTGCCTCAAAGCAAAATTATTAGAATCAAAGGCCAACCTTCTGGAGACTGGTGGTCTCTTTGCTACTTATGTTTGTGGTGTCATCATGTCAAGATTTATACAGCTTACTAAAGCCTAAAAAAAAAAAAGGCTGCAGGCACACTATTTTGGGAAGGGATCTATTTGACAACTGTCCCAACTGTCAATCAAACAGCTGCAATAAACAGCAAAAACTATGAGTCACATGAAAGTCGATGTGCAGAGGAAGTCGTAAGGGGGGACTTTCCAAGATCTGGTGGTCTGGTGGTTAGTGAAGTGTGGTGTGTGATGTCAAGATCTACAGAACTTTCCAAAGCATATATACAAAACAAAGGTTGTGGACGTATACAAGTCTGGCAAGGGATTAATTTAAATTCAATAATTTCTCTGTAAGGAACTTCAAACAACTCAATTTTTTTCAAAGGTTTTTCAGTCCATCAGACATATTAATGTCTATATTAACATCTGTATTAACTGGAGAAGCATAATAAACTGTAACTTTGAGAAGAGAAAATGG
Source organism: Cichlasoma orientale (assembly GCA_034780415.1). NCBI lineage: Eukaryota > Metazoa > Chordata > Actinopteri > Cichliformes > Cichlidae > Cichlasoma > Cichlasoma orientale. The sequence goes on from JAVDPK010002584.1 coordinate 405,992, forward strand.
GTCTGTGAATTTCTAAAACAGTAGAACAGTAGAACAGTACACTTTGGAATGAAGGGTGACCGTTGTGGTCCTATCCAAAAGATGAGGTACAACAGTGGAAGTTGCTCAAAATGTTGTTGTGAGGGAAAGGATTCAGAACTTGTTGCATATGGGACTGCGTAGCTAGAGAGCAATCAGAGGGCCCCATGCACACCACCACAAAAAGCACCTACAAGGGGCATGTGATTGTCAGAACTGGGCCACAGAGCAATAAAAGAAGGTGGCCTAGTCTGATGAGTTACATTTTCATCATTTTGACAGGTAGGCGTTTGACTGACATTAATCTGGGGAAGAGATGGCAGCGCTATGAACTATAGGAAGAAGCAGTGTCATGCCAATGTTACTTTGACACATACCGTCTATATTCAGAACAACCTTTCAGAATATCCTAATTGCAGAGGCATCATTCATCAGGACTATGATCCTTTTCACGCAGCAAAAAAAAATTATGATCAGGAAATGTTGTAGGATGATCTCCAAATTCCCCCAGATCTCAATGTGACTGAGCAAATGTGGGAGATGCTAATCTATGGAAATAAGATCTTCTGCTCCACAGAACACCTTCAGAGCTCTGGTGAAGTCCATGCTTTGATTATTCAAAGCTGTTTCGGTGGAACAAGGGGACCTTATTAGGAAGGATATTTCATTATTTGGGAATAATGTACATATAGAGGAATCAAAGTTTTCTGGAAGCAGTAACAGAAAACATGTTTGGGACTGTTCTCAGGAAAAGAACATTATAGTGACTAAAACATGGTGGCGAAAAAATGTTATGGTTTGGGACTGCTTTGGTGCCTTTGGAACTGGGCAACACGCAGTCATTAATTCAAGTATGAACTCTAGCTCATATGAAAAGTGGGGCCATCTGTGCAAAAGTTAAAGTTGAAACAGAAGGGAACCTAAAAAGGATGATGACACATAGCATACTAGAAAAACAAAGAGGTTAGAAAGAAAAAATGGACATGCTATGGAACGGCCAAATCAAAGACCTGTATTGAATACCGGCAGTAAAATATTTTCAAGTGGGTGTCAGGGACTAGTGGAAAATCAGGACACTTATTTCTTGATAGTTTTGTTGACTATAGGTCTATTTCTCTGGCAATACATCAAAGAGGATCAAATATTATCAAAGAGTTTAAAAAATTGTAAACTCTATGTGTATGAGATTGTCCTCACTTTCTGAATGTGCCAAAGCACTCTTTACATTACAATTTATTTAATAGGGATGCTAATGATAGGGCATTGGGCCTTCAGATCTGCTGTATCTTGTTTACTGTACTGTTGATATGCATCTGGAAAATGATTAGTCCCCCTTTGGACAAAGTTTAAACCTATACAAATAGTGGTGGTGCTGTTTATTTTCAGTCCAATTCAGTTTATATTGTTAATTTCACAGTTCTTAACATCGATTTGCCTTTCACCAAGCACTTGGCACCAGTGGAGAGGAAAAATTCCTTTTTAACAAGAAAGTCCCACATTTTACACTATCGGGACAAAAACCGAGCCATCAGATCCACTCTGCAAAAACAAGAAAACAGTACAGTACAGTTACAGTAGCCTCTGAAATGGAGGATGTAGAGAATCACCAGGAGTCGTCCTAAAGCTGAAGACCAGTCAAAGTGATAGCTAGAAAAGGTCATTCTTACAGAGCTTCCGACATCATCCGCAGAGATGGGATAACCTTCAGGAAGGATGGCCGTGTCAGCAGCACATCAATCACAGCTATATGGTGAGGTGAAGCCACCCCAGAATAAAATGGTATATGACAGCCCAGTTTGCCAAATGGCATTTAAAGAAGCATGAGAGGAAACTACAATTACTGCCTGGTGGTTGTATCCCTCTGACAACAAGTCAAAATGCATTTTACATCCATGTCCTGACTTGATAATTGACCTTTTAGATATAAAGATTTATCTTATTATTTTATCTTATTAGGCATTAGTGTGAAATTTTGTTGTAACTAGCGTATGAATTCTTTACTTCTGGTCAAAAACAGAAAATCAGTGATTCTGATCTTTTATGACCTCTAAACTGTAATCGTTTAATCCTTGATTCCAAGTGGACATTTGAACCAGATGAAATGAAATCTCTTTCAGACATCACTGTTATACTCTCCTCATGAGAATGTGACGGGCATGGGATGAAAGTAACCTTGACACTTGGCTAGGAAAATCCAATCGAGTCATCCTTTGGTTCAAGTTTCCGCCCAGTTTGAGGAAACCCCTGCCTGGTGTTCCTCTGGATTTCTTGTTCACAAGAACGGGACAGAGCCAGAAAACACAAAAACATAAGGATTCTGGTGAGCACAAAAATAAATGCTGCGAAAGAAGCACAAAAGTCTTGGATGAGTTCAGAACAGTGACCATATCAAAGCTGCAAAGACTCATCCAGAAAGACTGTAAATGCTGCCTAATAGGCTACTAGCAAAACAGCATGATTTCTTCGGTGAAATATTCCAGCTGCTCTTGTTTTTATAAATCATTTTAAATAGCTAATTTTAATTATTTAAAATTCATTTTACAACACAATCAAATATGAAACAGATGAAGAGGTATGAACACTACTGAATTCACTATATCTAACTGAATCAACAATTCCAAAGAGAAAAAAAACCTCCCAAAACAGTCAAAATTAAGCAGAAGTTAATGTACAAGTTCAAATATTACCCATACAAATATTATGTATTTAAGGCTTCAGGCCTTTCTAGCAATGGGTGGCTGCATAACATCATAGCTCTAACAGCTAACTGGAGTTTAATAAAAATCTAAATGATTAGTTCAACCAGCTAGTATTTCTGTTGCCTACTAGAGAGGGCAGCAATATTTAATCTTCCAGTCAACTAATTGGATACATCCCTAACTAATGACTTTGGAGATTAAGTTAGGTGACTCCTAGGAGGCCCACTGCCCCTAGGCTGGATACCTACACAAGTGTATCTAAAAACCAGTGCATTTATAACCAGCTAAAACGGCTGCATTTTAGCAGTTATTGTCAGGGTCTAGTGGAAAGCACGCTTTCAAGGTAATTCTCTATTGCCACTGTTTGTTCATAGTATATCAACAGCTAACAAACGGCCCCAACTCAAACTGTAAAATCAAGTCTTCACCATTACTTTTAATTTAAATTTAACTTTTTCTTTTAGTTGGACAGTGACTAAAATTGACTGGCTCGTGATTGAGATGGTTTTACCCTGCTGTGGTGGACATTAAGCAATGTGGTCAAAGTGAAATCATCTGCAATCGAATGAATCAGTGGCAAGTATACATCTATTATTAGATCAGTCCCTTAGTCGTGCATGCCATATTTCCTGTCCCGTATTTTAAATGCATACCCTGAATATATAAAATGCCTGTTGTGGCGGTGTTTTCTTCTAATTAATGTCAATATGCAAAATTAGCCATCTGGCCTTTTGTTTCTGAGTTCCATCGTCCGAGGCTTCTGATATACTGTAACCTACAGACTCATGGCAGGACAAAACCTAAACCAGTTATTTGTTTGATGTTTCACGCAGACAAAGCACCAGCTAAACCAACTGAACTGAAAAGCTAGCAGATCAGACAAACAGCAAAAGACCAGGAAATGCAACTGTAGAAATAATCAAAAATGCCATTTGGATATCAAGACAGTATAGCAGTGGTGCAACAGACCAGTAAGAAGGGATGCATGGCCTGTCAATTTTTTTAAAGTAGCTTTCACTTTGTAATTTGCGCCAGCTAGGTTTTTAAATGTCAGTGCATGGAGATTAACCATTCTATCACCATACTAGATTCATCTAGGGCTACAAAAAAACAAGGTTAGGCAGACAAGGAAAACACTGCTAGGACATACCTCTGTTCAGAATTCAGCACTTAGTTGAGGTACTTAAAATAATTGGCCTATATTTGGGCAGTACAGTATCTGCCTCTGCACAGTAATATAGCAAATCTATTATTGTGCTTTGTTAAAGCAAACAAATCTTGTGCTTCTAAACTAGGGAGATTTACTTTGAATTGTACCTTGCTTTTATTGCCAAAAATCCCTATGCTCTGCATGTTAAGCAGCCTGGAAGAGAGATTCCAAATATAAAATACAAATTTGTTTAAGGCTCATGAAAATGTTTCCACTCTGGAGGGATTAAAAATAGGAATCAGCTAAAATGGGGAATGAAGGGTGGGAAGAGGATTCGGGGGGGGGGGGGGGGTCACTTAAA
>JAVDPK010002584.1:450237-483040 GCA_034780415.1 Cichlasoma orientale
AACTGAAGATGCTCTTGGATGAGAGGTGAAGCATCTTCACAAACGCTTGCCTTCAATTCAAGCACTCAAGACTTATTGCATATCAAGAATTGGAGTGCATGAGCACCGAGTTGTGGTTTGATGGGTGCGTGTGGAAAGAAATTTATCTAACACAAAAATAACCCTCTAAAATTACTTCTTTCCAAAAGATTTTAATTAATATGTCATAATGTGTGCTGGTGGGCCACTTGGACTAAGCCAGACTAAATGCCATCTAGATTTTATGCTAAGTTAATATAATTATGTGCTGAGCCTAGCTTTAAAAAGGCAAATTAGTACATTTTCCCAAAATGTCAACACTTCCTTCAGGCAGCTTCATGCTTACGTGTCTTTTGTTTTCCTTGAATCGTGTGTGGGAGCTCGTTGACCACCTGAAAGCGGTCGCGGCATGTTTGTGACCAACGCAGAAATCGTAAAAAAAAGAATCCAAAGACGAGACTTCTTACGTCATCAGTTGGTTGGTTTATTTATCATTAGCAATGACACCAAATGTACGCTACTGTTTTCACTTGCTATTATCGGAGATGCATTTTGAATTGTAAACAGTGATAATGATACTCCTTACAAGCAGTGTATGACCAGGGAACAGAGCAGACCGTACCTGCCCTCACTCACCTATTTTGTTTCCAACAATACATCTTATAGTTTTGAGTCTCTCATATTTACATAGATACAGCCGGGTCCCACGTTCATCACCAGCAGAGACCTGTTGGCTTTTTTGTTTTTTGTTTCTTTTTAATGTGTTATCACATATTTTTCTTAAAGAATTATATTTACAACCATAATGCCCCCCCCAGCTGCCTGCTGCCAGAGGGGTTAACACAGTTAGAATCACTTGCTTAAACTACTTATGCTTCTTGAAAGTTTACGCTGTAAGTCAACCTTATAGCTCTAAGTATTTTTCTCTTAACAAATAAAGTTAATACAGAGCTCAAGCTGTTCCGTCTTCCACGTTAAAAATTAAAAAAAAAAAAATTCGAAATAAACAAACAAACCAAACATGATAATAAAATAAAGTAAGAAATAAAAAATAATATATTGCACTTAAAGTTCAGGACAGCACTGGACCTGTTTGGTGGTTAAGAGAACAGTGAGAGCTTTCAGCTGAGCGCTTTGGAGGACGTGAGGGTGTCTGCAGAAGCATCCAGCAAGTTAGTCTAAATAAATAGCAAACCTTTATACACATGAAGCCTTTTTTTCTCTCTCTCTCTCTCTGTGAAAGGAGCAACCTCTCATGTATTGCTCAGTAAGAACAGGGGAGTGCATGTTGGGACCCTAAAGCATATAAAAAAAACAATGAGTGTGTAGAAAACAGAAACAGTGAACTAGATAAACCGAGCTGTAACCTGTCATAGCAATGTCCTGAGAATGGTTCCTTGATTAGTCCATAATAAGCTACAATGTTAAAGGAGATGTTTTTATCTTCTTCCGCTTGGATTTTCCTTCCTTGTTGCAAACAGTCTTTGGAGACGGGAAGCAAGTCAGCAAGTCGTCTTTTTTCTTTTTCCACCTCTGGCTTTGAATGTAGATTCTAATGTCTTTCGATGTGAGAGGGACACGTGCCTGTGTTCCATCACAGCTCCAGTCCATCCACTATTTATGCGTCTTTGCCCGTCTCTGTCTTTGTTCCCATTGAACACTCACATTATCTTTCCACAGTCTTGAACGGACTAAGGTGAAAGCCATATATAGAAGCTTCGAGTGGAAGCAGGGTTTTAAACGGATGCATGTGAAACAGAGCCACGGCGGCAGCTTTTCACTCAGACGTCAGCTCCTCCGCCGTCACAGAGTCTGATGGATAAACGTGAAGGAAGAGGACGTCGCGTCGTACCAACAGCTTTGAAGTTGCTTCACAGAGAGACGTGATGGAGCAAAGGAGGGGATTCTCGAAAGAAACAGAAAGGGGAAAACAGTACCGGACTGTCTTCATGTCACAGGGTTTGTTTTTGTTTGTTTGTTTGTTTTTTGTGTTTTTAACGATGCAGCTCCTCCTTTACTCCAGTACAACTGGACAAAAACACAAAAAAATGATTTTTTTTTTCTTCTCACAATATGAAAAAAAAATAAAAAAAATCAGTGATGAGACAAGCGTCTAGCTCCTTCTCCAGCCCTTGCTCATGGGCATCTGCATCCATCCATCCACTCATCAGTCCAGCCACTCATCCATCCACCCATAACTATGTAAACTACATTCCTTTGCAGTGCCATAAGTTTGCCGTGACCTCTCACACCATAACAGCAAATCATGAACAGACTGAAAGACAAAAACTAAAAAAGTCAAAATAAAAAATAAAGGCAGACAAAGAAGCACACATCCCACCCACTATTTTTTTCAAGTCTGCCCCTTTTTTTCCTCTCATCATCTTTCTCTTCTTTTTTTTTTTTCTCTAGTCTCTTATGATGAAGATGACGTTGAAGTGGAGCTAGGCTTTTTTTGGTTGATTAAGTCCAAGTAGAGTTCTGAGCGCAGGAACCGGGGGTATGAGTCCTTCTCCATCAGCCCATATATCCGCCTTTGAGCTAGGTCAAAGCAGGAGCGTGTCACATTCTGCAGGTTGTCCTTAGTGTGATCTCTAGTGTACGAATCCAGATTTACCTGCAGAGACAAAGCAAAAATGAAGTGAGAGAAGTCCAAGAACAAACGCATGTTTCCTTTACTGTTTTGAGGCAGTCAACACAAAGTTCAGTCTTACCTCTTTACAAGACTGGATAGCGATGTATTCTGCAAAGATTTTCTTGGCTTTTGAGGCCATCTTGGACTGCGACTTGATCTTCTTGTATTCCTCGCATGCTAGCCAGAATTCCAGATTCTCCTCGCTGAACTCTGTGCGCAGGAAAGCTCTGAATGCTGCCAGACCATCTGAGGGAAAGCAGAGGGGAGGAGGGGGAAGGAGGAGAATAAACAAGAGGAGTTGACTAAAGTGCCATGGCAACCTCAAAGCTGAAGCCCTCCTCGGAGTTTCAGCGCCGAAAATAGCTCAGTGACGGCCTTTTGAGTCATGTGGTTGGAATAAAGTGAATCGTGAAAAAAAGAGAACCTGAATACAGAAGCGCATATTCAACTGCTGAACTGCTTTTTAAGTGACATCACCCCCGCTGACTCTATAATTCCTTAATATTTTAGCATGATGGCAATGCTGTTCCTGTGCACAAGCTGTGAATGAACAAAGAGGTGACTGTATTAGTGTAAGGAGGGGGAAAAAAAAGACTAACTCTGGGACTTTGGGCTTTTTTTTTTTTTAAGTTCTGCTGCAGTTAATGATTTAAGGAAGAAGGCATCCAGGAGAGAGAATAGCAGGAAACCTTGTCCACCCACTGCTCCTGTCTGCACCTTTCCGTTCCCATGATTCACCCACGCTGATAAGCAGAGCCAATGCACGCAGTCATCTCTTACCTCATTCTGGTAAGCAGGAGTGAGGTAAGAAGTGGAAGAGAGGAAATTAAAAGAGAGCGAATAAAGAGGCCAGCAGAGCTGAATGAGTAGCAGATGTAGTGCTGGCGTTGTGTCAGCTTTTCGCTTTGAAAAAAAAGAATCGGGAGCGGGTTGTGGGTGATGAATTGTGGAAAACCTCAAAATAGCAGCACACGAGCAGGCTATCTGTGTTAGTCTCACCTTGTCGTTCTAAGTAAATTATGGACTGTGTCTGTTGGGATTAGGGAGACTTGCTGAAAGCTGCCCGTTTACATCAGCAGTGTGTGTGTGTGTGTGTGTGTGTGTGTGTGTGTGTGCGTGTGTGTGATTCATGTATCAGTAAGTGCATATTTTCAGTGCTCATCTCCTTCCTTCACCACTTTAAGCATGCACTCTATGCCCAAAACCGTACTGCGCTGAACAGTATCACAAAAATGTAAAACACACAAGACAAAGTCAAGAAAAGAAAAGAAACTGTAACTTACATTTGTGAGTCAGGAGCTTGTCAAGCGAGTCCCCCCATTTCAGTGCTTCCTCTGGGGTGGGCCTGCAGATAAAAGCAGAGCGATTCTTTAACAAGCCCATTTCAGCCAGGTTTCTCATTGTGTGACCCATCCGCAGAACTTTGTCTATGCTGAACAGGTGAGTGGAAATGCAGATGCAGACACTTCCTCTCTCACTGCTTGCGTCCGCTCTCGTCTGTCTCTAGTCTCTCACATTCGGTTCTACCTTGTGAGTGGTTACAGCACCGAGAGCCATGAATCTGCTCTGCTGTGGTGGGGGGAGGCTTTTATAGTCCCACTCAATGCAACTTGGAAGGCAGGGTGGGGGTGGCTTCAGCCAGCCAATCAGGATATGCTGTCGGGTTTAGAGCCCTCCTACCCATATCAGTGTCTGTCTGCCCCCTGCTGCCTCTCATCCTGCATGTATCCTGCAATGAAGTATGCCTCTTTAATGGCCCATCTTAGCCTGCTGCAGTCCGTATGTCAGGCCTTATTTGAGACAATATCCACTATGCACATCAAGTTTACTGTGTAGTACGCTTTTTCTTATTCTTCTGTCTTTTATATAATGATATACAAACAAAGATTGTATTGCTAGAATAATAATAACAATAAGAGCAATATATATATATATATATATATACATATTATAATATGTATATATTTATAATAATATATATATATTTACTGTGCATATTTAATGCAAAATTATACAAACAAATAAATATGAATCTACTAATTTGAAGACTATATTTCATAGATAATTTAAAGAGCTGTATCCAAACATTACACCATCCTTCCTCCTGGCATGCCATTCTTACTCACACATTCTCCCATTCATTTAATTAACGCCCAACTACAAGCACAGTTTTATGCCTGCCCACATGTCTGTCTTCCAAGAGCCAGGTCATCACCAGTTGCGGTGAGATCCAGAATACAGTCTGACACACACCCACATGCACACGCTGTCAGGAAGTGGCCACTTACTTGACTGACTTCATAGATTTGTCTAACTTCCCGGCTGGGTTGCTTCCTGGAGACTCATTCCTCCTTCGCAGGAAAGCCAGCCGATTCTTCATGTCTTTGGCCCTGAGTGAAGGACAGGTAGAAAAGAGAAGGAAATGCAGGAAGGGAAATGTTGGGGTAAGAAAATGAGGGGCAAAATAGGCAATTAAAGGAAGTGGATGGAGAAGGAAGACAAAAAAGAGACATGGGGAAAAAAGTTTGTTGAGTTTCCAAGTCCAGAGTCCATAACTGAAACAATCCAAAGCATGGACTCAGCAATTAAGCTCCACAGTGCTGTAAATCCAATCCCTACAATAGCAAACCAATAAAAAGAAAAACGAGGTAAACATTGTGTACATTCTAGTCTTCAGCCGGATATGTTGGTATGATGGCACAGAATTCTCCAAAAGCAGATGTCAATTTCCTTTTCCCTGCTTCTTGTCAGCGCCTCTCCTGTCAATCTAATTTCTCTAGCAGCCTTTCCTGTAGATGTGTCCCTGGCAGGTTCCTCGGTAGGGACTAAACGAATGTGGCAGAGAAGGAGGAGAGAGACTCAGTCCTCACTCTTCTGTTTCATCACGCCATTCTCCTTGTGCCTTGAGGGGTTTCTGAGAGAAAACTGACCTAGGGCGTAGGGTGACATGTACCCAATCCGCTCCCGCTTTCATCCAGAAGCAGCACCCAATACCCTCCTGACCGCCCACCTCACCTGCTTCACCTTTCTCCAACCATCTTACGTACAGAGATACCCTGCTACGCATGTGCCACATTGCGTTGAATCTCGAATAAGGTAATACACCAGCCTTCAGTACCCATGGGCCCCCAACAGGATTCTGCGCATTCCCATAATCCCATGGTGCGCGTCCTGGCTTTTCCCGACCTGGAGCACGTGCCGCCTCATTGGGATGTGACCTCACTCAACACCCATTTCCTGAGTCCCTGCTTTTGATTTCCACTGTGGATTGACTGGCCTGCTAATAATGCAGCACACCGTTGTGCGCTGGCTGGCTCTAATCACTGCAAGCTGTCCCCCTGCCAACCGACAGCCCCCAGGAGAGCATGTACACCCCAAATTAAGGAACAGGGCTTCCAGTTATAGACAGCTATCATTCAAACACGCACACACAGGAGGATGGAAGAGCCCGGCACTTGCGGATTAGCACAAATATAGTACATGAATATTCATGGACAGCAATAAAAGAACGGCCACACAACCATTTCAAAGAACCCCTCTGCACCTGTGCCAGCTTCTGCCCACTTCACTGGAGCTTTCATGCCAGGCAGGTGTTGGAAAACTCCAAAGTCTCCACCAGTGTGTTTGTACGTGTGTGTGTGACGGGATGAGAGTGAATTTTTGCAATGCTTAAAAGTAGCATTGAAGAGAGAACAAAGTCAGCTGCTGATTTGAGTTTTTTCCAAAGGCTGCAGAACAGGAGGAGGAGAAACATGCTTGCACACATGTAACGACATGAGCGCGTTAACTGTTGGCAGCTACTAAATAGCTCCTTTAAAATCAGGATGAGTGTGACCACAACATTTCTAAAAGGAGCATTTGCACTCTTGGGATTTTTGGTTTCATATGGGCTTCTTGTGGGATAGTCCAGAAAGAATGGCGCTCGAAGGAGCTGCAGCCTGAAAAAAAGAAAAATGTTTTCTTTTTCTCACCATCTTCATTATGTGTCAGATGGAGGTTTTGAGACAGCAGATATACTTCTGTTTTGGATTACTTTTATGGGGTTTGATTGCGGCTAAATAACTTTCTGCAAACATCACAGGCCAGTTCACAGCTTATACTATTCTGCTTTCATGCAAACGAGCATGCGAACTACATCACAGGTTTTAGTACAGTAGAACTAACAGGAACCAACAGGCTCTCTTTATATCACACTGGTGTTACTTTGTACTTCCTTTAATGCTAAAACACTCAAAAATGCAAATGTTTCACGAAAAAAAGTAAAAGCATCGTAGCCTAGATATAGAACTAGAAAAATCCATGTGAGAGCTTTTTTCTTCTGTCAGGCCAGGTAAGAGGGGAAATGGAAATATCTTTAAGAGAAGATGACTCATCCATTGATTGAAATAGCATAAGCGCCCTGCATGAAACAGACTCAAATCCAGATGTTTAACTGCTGAACAGGCCTCTGGTTCCTGGAAACAACAGGGTGCTCTAACGCGGTATCCTTGTGAATAGCTCAAGCCTGAAGATATTACTGCTGAGGAAAAAAAAAGCCTTGTGCTGTTAAATAAACTCATACCATCAGGGCAGGGTTTATTAGATTGTTCTATATTTAGGTTGTACCCAAGGCAATTTACGTTTGAGCTGGGCATGTGTTAACATAAAGGAAACCTCTGTCTTGCCAGTGCATGTGAGTCCAAAAAAAAGAGAGGTATTTTATAAGAGCAGAAAAATGCACTCTTCCCATCACAAAGCCGCTTTATGTCCTTATGTCTGCTTTTATACAAGCTGAGCCCATGTGTCAATAATGTGACAATGATGTCACAACAGTTTTTAAGTAAATGTATGTTTCTCTCCTGCCACCAAGTGGGTGCCACAGCATACTGCAGCTTACATCATCTTATTAAATGATCTTTACATCTCTTTTCAAAAACTCGAACGCAACGCCAGCTGCGGAGCAAGTGGCACATATTTAGATTCTTCATTTGAATCAACACAACCTGGAGGGCATTAGCACTTTGTTTCTGCGCATGCCATTCAATACGTGCAGCAGCTCGACTGCTGCGGCCACAAAATAAATTCCCTGTGTAACTATTTGCTCAGTGGAAGTAAACACCAATTCCAATTTGAAAAAGGGTTTCATAGTCCTGTTTGTCACTGTCACACAAAGGTATACAGTCATGCCTATTCCCTTGAGATTCAGTGATTCATACCGGGGACTCTTCACAATCACGTACATTAATGTAGCGTATCACTCAAACAAAAAAAAAGACTTCCTGTTAAAAGCTCCCTTAAACTATTAGCACACTTAAACAGGAGGGGAAAAAAAGAGGAAGCAGCATAAAGAGATGAAGCAGTCGTAAGGCCAACAAAGCCTGCTGCTTTTGACATAAAAAGGCAGAAGAAAGTGCAGTTACATAATTTTTATGTATCATTTTTCAGTACCGGAGACAGAAAGTGTTCCCGTACTTGACAAAAGTCACTTAACCATAATAGTGAACAGTTATCCACCCAGTGCTCTTTATACCCCTGCTCTTTATGTGTTAATGGTACATACACAGATGCAGTCTCACAGCCCCTGACCTTGAGCACCTGTCTATTTAAAGTGCCTCTTTACTGCCTCTCTTGAGCTGCAGTCCTAACACTGTTACATATATATGCTGCTGCATTTGCTGCATTAAACACAGTGACCACTACAAGAAGTGAGCCACCGGTATAATGTGTACACACACTGTGCTCTTGCTTGTGTCTCTACAAGGGAGACCACATTTATGTGCTCGAGTGAAGGAGCAAGAGGTCTTTTGCTCTGCAATTATCTGCAGGTTTCCATGCTCTTTATTCCCTCTTTGCTTGGCTCACATTAGTCGGACTAATAGCACCCCCCTGGCTATTCCTGGTGTTCTTGAAAGTAGGCCGCACTCTCTGGGAAAGGCTCTTGCAGCACATGGGGAGGCAGCTGTAGACAGACATACTGCAGATCCAGCGCTCCACTTCATTGCAGTATTCTGTTCACTACATTTATCATAATGACTGCACATGAATTTTGTTAAGGCCGTATCTGTGCGATCGGGTATGCAGCAGATCTCACAGATTCTTTATTCACAGAAGGCTGTGTGCCTGTGAAGTAGATGCTGGACATGACACACAAATAACACTGTCCCGACATGTGTGCCTGTTTGTGCATTTGTGTCTGTATCAGTATAACGGGTTAAGGATTGTGTTGTATCTAGAAACGCAAGGCACATTCAGCAACATCATAACCACGAGACTCGTAACCAAGAAGGAAGTAGCCCTTAAATATTCCTAGAAGAACAATGAAAAAGGGAATTGTCCTAAATTCTGTCTATAAATATATCACCATCACGTCCACCATCCCCGTCAATCAAGACTAAAAAAAAAAAGAGCTCTATTTCTGCAAAACTCACCTTCCTAGCCACGAAGACCACATGAGCAATCCTATTTCTGAAATCCAGGCTACGTATATTAAGAAAAAGGGACAGCCTCAAGTTAGAAGTAAAAGCTGTTTCTTCCAAAATAGTTTCAGTCCTTCAGCCTCACGGGGGATTCTTTTCCCTCATTGTGACTGTCAAATGAGATCCATGTAGAGGTCAGATAGCTTCCTACCAGCCTAAGAGCAAAAATCCATGTGGGACTCATACCAGCCCCTACTCACACTTTTTTCAACCTCCCTGCTGATGTTTCTAATTCTTGTTAACAACACTCAAACCACAGTTAAATCCACACACGCTCACCGCAATTGCCCTTACCTTTCCAGGTATTTCTCTGAGAAATCAACCATAGTGTGAAGCATGGGTGCCAGCATGAAAGTAGTATGTACTGCATGTAAGTGTGTGTCAAAAGTCCGGGGCTGTGTTTGGCAATCACATTCCTCTAACCCCTGAGAGGCTCTGGTGGAGCTTTATATAGCCCTAAGGGTCTGGAGAAGGCGGACTCTGGGCTCACTCGATCCACACGGACTGTTCAGAGGACAGATTCCTTCTGTTAGGGTTTGAGAGGTTTGGATTACATTGGAAGAAGCTCTTCTGTCCTAGGTGACAAGCAGCATCAGAGCAGCTTATAGACTTCATTAGCGTGGAGTTACAGTGGCTTCTCATACAGTGTCAGTTGGACCTAAAAGCTAAAATAACGACGTAAAGAATTTGAGGCTAGGATATTAGAAATGAGTTGCACTCTAGTTATTCTCTGCACTGGGTTATTTAGACAAAATCGGGGCAAAAAAGAAGAATGTGTAAAATCCCACAATGTTGTCTGCAGAGCTATAGCAGCGCAGGATTCATATAGCATAGCACTGACTGATCACGTACAGCTATCAAGTGTTCAGCATTGCAGTAGTGCTATCACTGCCCGAACGCAAAACCTATAAACTGTAAATATGGTTTCAAAGGTAATGAAAAGTTGAGGCTTCATCACTTTAATGGACTACAAAGGAGTCCCAGACATATAAACCTCCATTAAATGTCTTTTTTCATGGTATTTGATGTGATTCATTACGCTAAAAAAAAAAAGAAAGTAGTTTTGTGTAATAATATATATCATCTGTATAACTGAGGCCTTTCTTCAAAACAGTAGCTTTAAGTGGTTCACTTAATCTCAGCAGTAATTTTGCAAGAGCGTCGGTGCACACTATTCCAGCTACATAAAGATCTTGGCCAATTCTCACACCACAAAAAAGGACTTACTTTTTGTACCTTGGCAGCAAATACAGGGACACTCATCATTTGGCTGGAAACCTCTTCTAAAAAGCCCTTCTTCTGTATTATATTTCAGTGATCTTCAGCAATACTAATGAGAATGCTGCATATTTTCAGTGTGAAAGCCGTACATAAATCAGACAGAAAGGCAAAAATACGCAGATGATCATTTGCAATAAATACCCCACAGTAATTGAGTATTTTTCTTCCTTTTTGTGCCTCTTCCACGTATTGGTATTCTGATCTTGAACTGATTAACACGTGTCAGATTTGTGGTTTTATTGCTACTTGTCTGATGCCACCAGTTGTGTAAAAGTGGAGTGTCAGCATGCAGGGATCCACTGCCTGGGGAAGCAGAACACCTGGACTGACTAAAAGCAAAACGGTGGTGATGGCGGGTGAGGCAGTGGACAATGCCAGGAAAACAGCTGCACTGGATCCAGAAAACTAAACAGATGACGTGTAAAATGTGTGTAAGTAAGAGAAGGAAAAGAGAGAGACCGAGAGCACGAAAGGAAACAGAAGACACTAGCAAGAATGCTTATTAAGACGAAGGCCACATTTGCATCTTTTTTTTTGTTATAAATAATGCCTGAGCTAATTTACTATGGTGCTTTGTAGCAGTGAAGACAGGGAGTTTGAAAGAAGATAAAGCTGTATGGAACAAAAGCCAAAGTATTAGGAACACCTTTGCCTAACATGCTTCTCTTCCTTTGCATTGCTGCAAAAACAGCACTGACCAGCCAAGGCATGGACTCTGCAAGACCTTTAAAGTTCCCCTGTGGTATCTAGCACCAAGACGTTAGTAGCAGACATTTCAAATCCTGTGAATTGCGACTCAGAGTCGCTGCAATTTAGACCACTCGCTGCACATCCCTCCATCTGTCTCTTAGCCCAAAGAGAGCCTTCTTAAAATGATAAATGTCTATATCTTGGCATGGTTTGGCAATATCAGATGGATTTTTCTGCTTTAAAGCTACTTGCTCCAATAGCTCTCATGTTGTAAATCAGTCTCCTACCTCTGAAAGAAATTGCTTTATATTTAATCACTTAATTTCCTTCGTGTTTGATTGCGTAAAAAAAAAAGCCTAGGATTTTAATCTACAGCACAGAGATATTTTTGGTGAATTCTTACAAATGAGCAGATATTTCCCCTGCTACTGGTTTACAGTGTGGCATAATGGGAAATGGCTGGAAGCAGGTGAAAACTGCATATGCCACAAGAGCCCCTGGAAATTTAATGGACACAAGGACTGTAAATAGAGATACTCATTGTGTAAACATATAGCTTTTGTCATGTTTTGGAAGCTTTGTGTGACATCTTTATTATATTGACAGACGGTGACAGAAGAGAGTTGCATCACTGACTGAAATACACTTCATCAACAAAAGACAAACCATTTGCTTCCACGTAACCTTCATCAGTGTCAGCTATGCAGTAGCAATGCTACTTGCTTAGCCTGTAACACATATGAACCCATTTAAGCTGAAGGCCATGGCACCTGTTGAGGTAATCGGTTATTCGCATAAGAACAGCCAACATCCAGAATTAGAGCAAGAGTACGTCATTCCTTATTGATTAAAAAAAATTGCAATGCTTTATTATTGGACCATGCTTCATGAACCTTGGCTGTGCAGGAAGAGGGCATGTGTAGTATTAGATGACAAAAGTTCCTTCTACCTCTTGTTCTCAATCAAGCTATCAAATGTTTGCTGACCAACCTGTTCAGGCACACATTACACAGTGTCATCAGTACATCACATTTGTTCTGCGCTTGAGGTTTTGAAATGTAAAAATAGGTGCACATTCCATACTTAGGATTACATTAAAAGTATAGAAAGAACACATTCTCCCTACAGTGTGACTTATGTATTCGTCTTGTGCCTGTTTTATTAAAGATACTGAAGAGAAGCTGAAGTGGTTTGCAGCCGCTGACAGACAGGCAGCATACTCCAGCCTGCTGAAATAAAAAATAGCTGTGGAATTTTAATCGCTTAATCTGCTGTTTAACTAAACAGCAGAAAAAAGTAGCAGGCTCAGTCACAGCCACTGTTTCATTGTATCCAGTGTAAGAAACGTGCTTTCATCTTTACGAAGCCTTCAGCAAACACATCTCTCACACTCAAACACATTTCCAGGATACACACCTCACTTCTCACCTCAAAGAGAATTTGAAACACACACATATGGTCCCATACACCTCATTTACCACTTCATTAAGCAGATGATGAGCAGCATCACACTATTAGCTTTGACTTTCACATTTGTCTTTCAAAGCCCGTAGCACATTTCTGCACTTGCAGGCCTGTGAACATGTAGATATTACGCATGCAACATTAATTAGCTACATTTACAGCCAAAAAGTGCATCCACAGTTTTCCTATCTGCCTTAATTCATCTAAATTAAATTTTAAAATGACACTTGGCATCTACTGGGTATTTGTCCTAGCGCTCTCAGTCGTCAATCCATCAATCCGGTCACACAACGGGTGTGGCTGGATTGATGGATTGTTTATTACATTCCGTGCTACAGAGGGGTGTGAAATTGTACACACTGTTGATTAAATTAGAATTAAAAGGCTGATGAATGAACAAGGGGGTTACCAGATTTGCTGCTTTCCTGCTGAATTGGGCAACTTTCAAAGTGTGGCCATGTGCTGAATTTCTTATCCTTGTTTTCATTTATTTATTTCTTTTATTTATTTATTTGTTTGTTTGTTATTTGTTTTCTTTCTTTCTTTCTTTCTTTCTTTCTTTCTTTTGGGAGGGGGGCATATCTGGCATGGAATTTACATATATATCTATAAACCATCCATATTTTAAATGAATTTATTTATAGCCAGATTTTCCATGTCAGCACATGCATGCAGTACTGTGCAAAGGTTTTGAGGCACCACTCATTTTTCTATATTTTGCTTGGAAAATGACGAGCATACATGGAAATGCAGTAAATAAGGCAAAAACAAAATTGGTCCAATTCTAACAAGCTTCAAAGTCAGTATTTGGTGGGACCACCTTTGTTCTTCAGCACAACCTGAACTCTCTTTAGGCAGCTTTCTCCAAGGCTCTACAAATCTCTTCTTTGGATTTTGGCTTTCTTTTGTTTCATTAATTGTCGAGATGATCCCACACTGCTTCAGTAATGTTGAGTTTCGGGCTCTGGGCAGGCCAATCCATGATTCACAGTGTTTCACTCTGTTTTTCTAACCCAGATATGCTTTTACTGCATTGGCAGTGTTTTGGGGATCATTGTCATAGAAAATGCTGTTGCAAATCAGATGCTTTCCAGGCGGTATTGAATGGTGCATCAAACTCTTATGGTACTTTTCTATGTGCATAACTCCATCAATTTTAACAAGATCTCAAACACCACTGGCTGAAATGCAGCCCCAAACCATGACAGAGCCTCCACCGTGTTTTACAGATAGTGCTAGTGTAGACGTTCACTGTTGTACCACTCTCCTAATTTCCTCTGTACAAAATGACGATGCTTTGAACCATCACTCCATCAGACCTGTTGCCACTGATTTTCTGCATTTAATACAGCTGCCACATCACTGAATTACCACTCACTCACTTAGTCCCATCCCTCCTCCTTCTCACAAGTCTGTATTTAAGGTATTAAGGTATTAATTAACAAGGTAATTCAGAAGAAAGTGCGTAAACAGCAAAAGGGACAAGATACATGGAACACAACACACATATCCATTTATGATCCGAATACTCACAGGTTCTTGGATTTCTTCTTCTTGGTTCCTCCAGGGCCGACCTCACAGCTACAGGGGGATCCGGCACTCAACTGAGGGGAGAGGAAGGAGAGGACACACTGCATCATCCACCCTCCGCACAGAAAGAGGGCCCTGCAGGCTCATGCAGAGACTATAGCAAGCTCTGGCTACCTCCAGAAGGCAATGACAACCCAATTGGCTAGCAAGCAAGTGGAGTGTCCAGCTTATCCAAAGTGAGGCTAGTCCAGGTAATATACACAGCCAGCCTCCAAAATGGTTATTCCATAGCAGCAATCCACATTGTAAATCCCACAGTTCTCTCTGAGGTGTGTGTCTCTCTCTTGGTGTTTGTCTGGGCATAACAAAGAAAGGAAATCTGTGCGAGTGAGAGAGTGTGAAAGACTACAGCTGTTGTTTCTGTTGGCCTCCAACTGTGCCCTAGGTTTGAAGTGTTGAGCCAAGACCCCAGGTTTCACATTACACTTTCTGCCAACCCACCATTTTGATTGGTTAAGGGAAAAGGGAAGTTGCTTCAGGGTGGAGAAGGGGTCAATCTCCACTAATCTGATGGTCTGAAACTGCCCCCATTGTATGTGTGAGCGAGGCTCTAAATAATGAGCCATTGTATTACAGCAACACACATCTGAGCTAGATACTGGCCAGCTGGTAACACATGGCATGTGTTTTCTATCTTTGAGGACCCCGGCTTGAGTTTCAACCTTGAGAGTGAGGACATTTGTTGCAAATTTTGGCAGACCTACAGTTCTTAAATGTGTTGTGAAGCTTTTACTTTAATGAAAAGAATTCTTCCAGAGATGCAGTAACAAAACTAACGATATATAAAGAAATACTATTTGCATTTTTTTTTGTGTGCCTGCCATGAATTCTTTTGAGCCCGTATTAGCTGCCTGACCTACCACAGCAGCTGTTTCCCATCAATCAAGGAGGCTACACATTTTTTAGCCACCTTCAAGCCTGTGCTGGATCAGAAGTTACAGTTTAAGAGAAATAGCTTACCATATCCTTAAACTCTTCATTCAAGTTAGTTAAAGGCTGAAAATGCATTGCAGCAGTTGGGTTCTTTAGTAGTATAATGCAATCATGCTGGTGTTAGTGATATTAAATGATTCATTTCCAATGGTCTGTCAAGTTGCGTGCATACAGCTAGAATAGCCACATTGTGTTTGTGTGGTTATTATTCTATTTAACAATAATGCTAGTCTCATGGGCAAACACTTCCCGTTTTATGCATCCTTCCAAACTGAACCACCCTACATGTACCAGCTGCGCAAACTATATCCTGTCGTGCTTTTGCATTATTGTTGTAGCCGCAGGTTGAATAAAACGTGCTGATCTGCTGACGTGACTGACAGCTTTAAAGCCTGCCAAAAAAAAAAAAAGGCAGAGAAATGCGTTTGATTTGATTGTTAACCGCTATTATATTTCAGCCTGATCTACCTCTTGATACTACAGATTGCATAGCTTTTTTTTTGTGTGTGTGTGTGTGTGTCATCTTTAGTACCTGTGAGTGGATTTGTCTCCTTAAAGCCAGTTAGAGATAGAACACGTCTGCTACACTCCTTTAATAACTCCTTCCTTTAACCGAGATTAAGGTTGTCAATGTGTGCAGTGCACACCGATGCACTCCAAGCATTCAGATTAAAGTCACAGTTGAATGTGAAAGGCGAGTGAGAATATGTTGTAGGAGCTGACTAAAAATAAGTAGAACCCAAGAGCAGAAGCAAAATCAGGATGGAGCCGGGTGGAGTCGAGTGACTGCAGGTATAGTATGTGCATCACAAGCTAATGCTTCATTTTACAGGCAAAATGAGAATATTCGATTTGTTTTGGTTGCTGACTGGTGCTCTGATGAATTTTACATAAGAAAAATGTTTTTTAAATAATGTACTCACACTGAGTCACAGTCTGGCTTGACTGTTACTTCATGTTCACAAAACTGCGTCACTTTGTTAAATGCCATTCAACATCTAATACCAGTGATATCTACTCTGTGATAAGCAAAACGCAGCGGAATCGAGCTAGAAGCACAGGCCACGCTTTATTTAGCTGCTTAGTTTTGAAAGAGATTACGTCACCGAGGGGCAAAAGAGAAACCAGTATCTAATCATTAATTTCAGAATAACAGAACAACAGGGGAGCCATCAACAATATCTTCCCCTGAAACTACAGGACACAACTGGGAAAAGACACAGACTTTGCCCTCTTCAAAGAAACTTGTCCTGATGCCAGGTGATGTTTAACTAGACCACTATATCAGCTGAATGAGCACAGAGGGATACATGTGTAATCTATTGCTGCAGTCTGGATTTTTCATCCAAATACATGCAAATGCTTTCAATTAATTAGCACCTACTACTGAACAAATCTGCAGAGGACCCAAAATACGAGTGCGGCTGGCATCCAAACTGAAACTGAAAAAAAAAAAAAAAAACATGACCAAAGATAGATCACAAAATAGAATATTTTCTGACACCTGAAAATGAAAAGCATTTTTCACCTCCCCTTTACACACACACACACACACACACACACACACACACACACACACACACACACACACACACACACACACACACACACTAGGTGCCAAACCTCCAGTCTACACTCGATAGCAGAACCACAAATCAAGATGCATTGCTGCAAAATGTCGGTGGAAAGTTAGTCAGAAGGGAGGAGTGTCTTTAAACGCAACACCGTAATTTCCTACAGAAATAAATGGCCTTCCACCTTCCACTTAATTTCTATTCATAAGGGTGAGGGTGCAATCTACGGGAACACACTGATTAAACTATAAGAGGGAGTCATTATGGGTTTCAACAAATTACTACTTGTCTACCTGAATAGCAGCCTTTTATAGGAAATCGCTCCAGAGCAACAGAAGATAGATGTGATCCTTTAAATAAATGACATTTAAATATTTTTATTAGGGCATGCTCCTACTGTCCAGTGAAAAATATTATTGCAGAATTTGTTGATATAAGCCACTTGAAAACTTGAAAACCACTTGAAATCCTGTGGCGCTTTCAATGCAACCTTCATTAAGCCAGCGGATAAGCTGCAATTTTGCATACGGGCAATGAAAATATTAGCGTTGACGTTCTTTTAGACATGCACCACCTGCAGAAAACGTGCAAATAACTACACCTTTTTATGTATAATCCCCAGAGCCTCACATTTTGAGTTGTAGCAAACTGGATAGCACCGTCAATGCAAAGAATTCAGTTTGGTGTTTTAAAAGGTTATTATTTCTGTGCTTCTTCTGTTTGCCTCTTTTTCTCTGTTCCTTTTGATAGCCAAAGCCCAACTTCACACCCACGCACACAACACACACAGCACACACACACCCATGTGCGCCTGGTAATGGTCAGTGGAGCATAATAAAAGTATGAGCCTTTTCTAAAAATAACCTTGGTGTGCGAGTTTGTGTGAGCGCAAACTTAAACATGCCTAACTGAAGACAGCAAGAAAACACAGAATCAGCCAAAGACCACACGGCGACGTAGCCCCCGTGACGCATGGGACGCAGATGTTGGCACGCTGTTAAGGATTGCAGGATATTTGTGCAGATACACAAACACAAGTTTAACAGACTTTACGACACGTGCGCCTTTGGAGGCAGTCGCGAGCGCCTACGTATGCATCCACATGTGAAAGAAAAAACACAGGCAAACGTGTTCTGGACAGCTCGAAATTAAGTTTCAAGTGTTCATAAAGAGACTCCCATGCTTGTGGCATGTCTGTTACGTCAACATCAAAGGAGAATATGAGTGTGCCACACAAAGCTGTTTGCCTTCAGTTCAATAAACTGTTTATTCTTCAGCTTTGCAGCACCAACAAACAGATTGCAGGAACAATATTATAAACACAGATCAGAAACGTTCCTGACCCAGACTCAACCCAGACTCCAAATCCGCCCCCAACCTAAAACCCTAAGGGTGAATAAATGAATCTTGGTCTTTGTGTATTTAAACTTCTTTTCACCATTTCAGGCCCTTCTGCGCCACCCCCCCCCCCCCATCCCCCATCAGTCCTCTTGCAGGCTGCTTCCTTCCATTTCTCTCCCCTGTTTCTTTGTCTATTTGAAAACAAACTGACAAGCTAGTGCCTGAACAATCGCCCAGACAATCGCCCACTCCATTTAGTGAAGCATTAAATTGGCGCTGCTTGTCAGAACCCAGCTCCCTGGCATTGTGTGTTGGTACTGCATGAGTGCTTATGTGTCATGCCCCATTCACAGTGATCTAATGACGCTGTAAAACCCGGCGTCACGACCCTGCTCGGAACCTGGTTTTCTAGAAGTTCTGATGCGAGCCAGCTTTGATATTATACAGTTTTTCCCGACTGTACGGCTACTAAAATATTAAGGCATTATCAGCTGGCTGTAGCTGTGCCAGAGAGAAATATTTGTTGGTGTAGGCTTTAGGCTAAGACAAAAAAAGAAAGATCCCCTGAAGATTAAAGTGTTATTTTTAAGCACAAGAAAGCCACAGAGTTCAGAAAAAGAGGATTTTTTTTTCTTCACATGACTGTCTGCCTGATACCAGACCAGTGTGTGCAGCTTTCAATCTGGGCTGAGTTTTCTTGGACTAATCCTACTTGTGTATTCAGGAGTTGTCATAAGAACACTAAAATACACGTAAATATAACAACACATCTTACACTTTCACCTAAAATCACTTCATGAGTTAATTACAAGCTAAAAGCAGATAAAAATTTGTTAATTCATTAGACTTCCTCATCTGGCAAGCACAGTACTTGCTTCAGGGAACAGGAAAACTGGAAAAATGGTTTATGCAACTGGATAAAATTGCATAATTAAGAGATTGGTTTTGTGGTTTTTGGTCTCCTGTGTTTCTTTGCTAAATGTCAGCATGTGCCTTTATTTAATGCTTTTTCTTCTTTATATAGTGTTGTATTTTCTGGCTGCTATAAAGAATCCATTGTTCCTTCAGTGGCCCTTGGAGAGAGAGCAGAATTTTCTGTTTTTTTGTCTCTCGTCACCTATTTTCTTTCAAGTCTCTGGCATAAATCCGTGCAGATACTTTCAAGGGCAAAAAATGGCCAAGATTATCATCAAACAAGCAGGCTGTGTCTAGTGATTTGCCTGGGTTATGAAAACCCGTTATGCAAATGGACTGCTATTACTTTTCAAAATGGAATGGGTGATGCACAATTATATGCATGCAAGCATATTAAAAATAGACGTGTTGTTGACCATTTTTAAAATAGTTTCACATAAGCGTCCCTGCTTTGTGGAGCAATGTATTTTCTAAGTGAACTCCAGGACAAATAAAATACTTCTCTATCAAAGTGCTGCCCAAGAATTTGCTTTACTTGATATGAAGCAGACATTCTCATTTTATGCTGACTGACATCTTAATAATTTTTTTCAATGATGTCTTGTAATTTTCTTGTAATTACAGTGTAATATCAACACACACTGAAAACAATCTAAACGTACTCTAAATTCAATTAGAGAAATTATACTTGATAACGGCAGGTCAAAAATTATAATGAATGCACTTTGAAATAATAATTTAGAACGTGCTTTAGCACAGCTGTTGGGCTGCTCTTGCCATTCCTTCATTTTGTTGTTGTTTTTGCTGTAAAAAGTGTCGTGTTTCAGTGGAAGAACTTTTATTTTCTGTAAGTTTAACTCAGTAGGGGTTATCAACAGGAATGGGCCGGATTCCTCACCCTCTGGTCTAAATAATTTTTGCCTGATTGTTGACTTCAGAGTTGTGGGGCTTCTTCTTTCAACTTGTTAAACTGCAGCTGTGTACCATAGCTGCTGTCTGCCCCCATCCTGCACTTTTGAAGGGCGTCTCTGAAGAAATTGCACACACGGTTTGTTGGATTTCCACGTAATGGTGCAGCTGCTGTGACGGGCTGATAGAGACGAGCAGCCACTCTCCTGAGTAATCAACCCTAATCAGACTGTAATGCAGTGCATTATTCACAAGTTACAACTTGTGGGCCATGATGCTGTAGACACATTACAGAGCTGAGTCATTTTCACATATTTATTAACTCTTCAACTCCAAAAGTCTGCTGCTGAGCTCTGTAACTGCAACAAAGTTGCTTCATTCCCTGCACAGAGATTTACAGGTCAAAGAGGGGCGACACACTGCAGATAACGATGTGCAGGGAAGCAGAAGCAGTTCATCATCAAAGCAGACTGTTTTATAAGTCTAGGCAGACAGGAATCTACTGTAGTAGAATATTTATCTATTATTTTAAGTTAAATGTCACAAGTGGAAAAATAGTGCTAAATTAAAAGTAATTCCAGTGTGTTAAACCATTTGATTGGGTCAACTGTGTGTGAGGAAAACAGGAGAGGAGGAATATTGTGTGCATTAACGTCATTAAAAAACACATTACAATATTCTTGTAAATGCTGTGGATATATGTTTCACTTAAGGAACATGTTTAGGTGATGTCCATTATTAGTCTATAAAGATCACATTGAAAGCAGTACAGTAATAAATACTCTAAAAGGCTTCAGAGTACATGGGACCACTCTGGCACATAAATTATTTTTCAGGGTGAAAAAATCCCCTCACTGTTTTTTGTTTTTTTTTTCTTTTACATTTATTAAAAATACGATACTTTTAGTCCTTCTTTTGGTATGAAAATTTTCTTCCCACAGTTCTTTTATGGCTTTGTGCTAAAAGCCCTAAGAAAACATATTTTAGATGCCTCTATAATTTTTTATGCCTTACGTAACTGCTTAAATTAGTTTTTTACAGCTTCATCTACAAATGAAAGGAAATAAACTTGTAGTCTTAGCAGTGGCTGTATGACGCTTGTGTGCATTTGTCTGTCAGAATGTGTACACTTGATGGTATAACTGAACATACACGCTAACGCTCACGCACTCATACAGTACAATGGGACAACTACAATAATCAGAAATATCTCAAAATAAGCTCAGTGACCCACAGACAGGATACTGACTCATTCCTACTCCAGCTACATTATGAAACTGGTTACAATAGGTACATTGTCTGAGTATGTGCTTGTGCATGTGTGTGTGTGTGTGTGTGTGAGGATGTCTGGGTATGTTGTGTGCTTGAGCTGACTCTCCTCTGCCTCCTGTTCAGCACCTCTCAGGAGATGACTGCTTCCTGCATTACTGCTTCCCATGTCATGGTATGTTAATGGACAATGCTGGTACAACGTCACTCCTTTGAGCTGCTCCGACAACACGTCAGGTTATTGAGGCCCCGGACCGGTGCTCTCCATTAAAATTTTATTGATATTTTCTGACCAACGGACGACCGTTCTGTATGGTATTCTAAATGGCTGCAGCTACATAAATCTCTCCAAAGTTGGCTTAAAAAAGTAGGTCAGTGATTCCTAATCAAAAGCAGCCACATTACAGCAACTCATAGAATTAAAAAACCACACACACACACACACACACATCTCGCTCCCTCTCTCTCTCATATATTCTACACTGGTTATTGAAGTTACTTTGAAGTAACTGGGCCTTTACTGCACCCAAATGCTGTAAAACTGACATCGCTTTACAGTGCAAGTCGATAATGACCGAAATTGTACTGCAAAAGCAACTCAAGAGTTTCTCGAGTCAGAGAAATGGGATATTCATGTCGAGACAGTCGCCTGATCTCAGCCTAATAATGCATGCGTTTCAGTTATTACATATAAAACTGAAGGTAGAGAAAGAGCCAAAAACAAGCTGCAACTGAAGGTGGCTGCAGTAAAGGCCTAGCGGAGTATTTAGTGTTTTCTAGACTTCAGGCAAAGGATTTTGCTTCATTCAGTATTAAAAGCAATCCTTATATTTAAAATTATGTTACTTTGTACAATTAATTTTGACCCTCTGAAAATGGGGGCTTCAATCGCATATTGATTGTTTGATTGAATGTATAGATACAGAGTCGTTAATTACAAGTTACTTACAGTGTGCGTGTGGTCAGGTAGATTGGTATTTTAAATCAGTGCTGACAGGGAAACTTAGAGATAAAAAAGTTACCTTCTTCTGCGGGCATGCAACCCCTGAGTCTCACTGTGGCGGCTTATCTAATCATTTCTGCAAAAGCACACCGCACACATCCAAACCATCATTTAAATGTTGTGTACCCTTCACAGCACTGAATTTTTTATTTTTTCTTTGCTGAGCGTTTGATGCTTTACAAATTAAATAGATTAAATACTGTCCTGCTCTCAGCCTTTCGTTGTCAGCAAACACAATAAAAAATGTAATTAGCACTGATGGCTTTGTCGCTTATAATTAACGGCTTACGCTCCCTGAATGTTATTTCAGGATATCAAATTCACATCATCTCCAGGTGCGTAGAAAAGTTTAACGACGTGTCTTATAAAATCTGTTTCTCTTGAAATGGATTTAAAATGTAGTAAGGAAAAATAATTAGTCATCATGCTGACCTTGTGTGGTCAGATTACTTTTTTTTTCTTCATTTCTTGGTTGATGAACATCCAGACATGTTTATTATTCACGTTTCACAGCCAGGGTCAATATGGCAGATACAGACTGTTCAGGCCATACTAAAGTGCAGCTTGTACAGATAAGCTGCACTTCACACTTCCATTCTTCATTATTTCCTATCCATAAGAGGCCACACAGGTTTTTATAGCTATATGGCAAGGTGTACCAAATTACTCACAGCATTCCTAATGAACTGAATATTTTTTACGTTCAGAAATTAACCACTGCATCAGTGCAAATGCCTTTAGTTTCAGTATAGCGTTTCATCATCTATATGAGGGACACCCATAACACTACTCCTGGCTCTAGGTTCCACCATGGAGCCAGTGGTCAGCCTTTTTGATCATTACAGTCCTGAGCTCAGAGCACCTAGAGCAAGAGTTTTAGTGCTGTGAGTAGCAGGTGCTGCCTTGAATCAGTTATTAGCATTTTGTATCTTATTCACAGCCAAGAGGAAGGGCTGATTGCCAGCAAAACTACAAGTGATTACTCGGAAAGTAGCAGGTCAGGAAGAGACGTATGGCATTCAGGAAGGAAGGAAGGAATGCTACAAATGAAATTCCAACCGCAGAAGCGAGAGAATCATGTGGGTCACACACCCGCCCGCATAAATGTCATGCGGGCTGTGTTGTTTACTTCGCCTCCCGAGGGAAGTAAACAACACACAGCAGTCATGGCACATATGACATTACCGTTGGCCCCAATTTGCAGAGTGGCAGAGAACTTAAAGCATCTGTTCCCAGTAATTTTTTAGGTCACAAGATCTAAACCTTATTTACTTTGAAAAGGTTTTATTTTAATTGTGCCAATTAATTTTATGTACAAATATATGCATTAAAAAAGAAAACTGAAAGCAAAAGCAGAACATCACTGCTTATAGTGTATCAACTGTTGTAAGCTATGAAAGGCCTTCTAAAGAAGCAGATCATTCTCCAATCTGGACTCAAAGAAATGTTTAGTTTTTATCAAAAAAAACATACAATATACAAGTGCTACTGCAGTCTATTTAATAAATTATGTGAAATTAATAATTGTTTCATTGCAAACCAAATGTACTTTATGGTTAATTATATTAGGACCACTGCTTAATTGTGGGGTACACTACACTTTGGTAATATCATAGCAGAAAATAGCCAGCAGAAAGAAAAGAAAAAAAACTCTCCATGGAAAATACATGAAGAGGTTAGGAATAAAAAGGTTATTCATTAGCCAAATGAGATCTTTTATTCCATGATGAACACTCAGAGTGAACTGTCATTTTCCTATCTTTACCCTCCAGGGCTGATTGCTCCATTGACTCTGTTCCCATCGTGTGAGGACAGCATGTGTGTTCCTATCATCCCACCAGCATTGTTCTCCCTGAGTTCTGCTGCCCAGGGAGTACAACAGAGTGTACGTCTTTGTCCTGTTTCTGTGCATGCTGGGACACACTTACGTGTTTCTAGAATGCATATCAGGGCAGCACACAGATGACTTCTGTCTCCATGTATGTACCTGTTTTACTTCAGTCAGAACACAAAGGGGCTTAAAGATTTAGTCCTTTAAAACGCTGAGATTTGGGATTTATATACAGTTTCACAGAATCTGAAATATACCAACTGTACCAACCATAATAACAGTGATTTTAAAGAGTATTTTCCATCTGTCAAAGAGCACTATGCAGCAGGTTCCTGTACTGAATGAATTGCCCTGTATAGCCTATAAAGTGATTTCTGGGTAAAGCAGTTGGATGAAAAGTTACAGTAAAAATCGAAAGGATTTGGTTTTACTGAGAGAAGCCCATCTGGCCAAACGTGAATGTGACTGATGTTGCAGCCAAACTTCAATTAAATTCATAGGGGGAGTTTTGGAGGGGGGGGGGGATTTTGAGGATGAAAACTGTGACTGAGTACACTTTCTTAAGACTAATGTTAGCTAATTACCTGCTAATATAGATAAACTGCAATCTGTCACAGTAAAATACTACCTTGAGTGGATAAAGTCACTTAATTCATCCAAAACTCTGAGGCTCATCTGGCTGGCAACAGAACTTGCTGTTTTCAAATGACTTGTTGATTTTAGCCAGCAAAAAAATATGTATAACTAATGTTTGCTACAGTTACCTGTTTCCAATAGCTTAGCAATGCATTGCTTCTGTCATTGGTGACCAGAGTCAATTTTTGTTGCCATTACATTTATACTCTGGTATAACGTATATTCAACTCTTCATTAAGCCACTAAGTACCTCTGTTTCAGAGCGAAGCTACAATTAACTACATAGAAAAGAATGAACCAAATTCAGAGCATCATTACTCACAAAAATACCCCAGAAATATTCCTACAGTGTGTCAACCACTTGCTTGATCGTGGATAACAGAATTCCCTACAGAGGTGAATTATGCAGCTTCTTTCAACTTTTTACATTGCAGCTATGCACCAGGGCTACTGTCTGCAACGTCCTCCAGTAATAAAGGGAATCTCTGAAAAAATTACATGCGCAGTTTGTTAGCTTTGAATAATGAATATGGTCCACGATGCTAAAGAGCCAAGTCACATTCACATATTTATCTCCCTGTGCGGAGATTTGAATATGTGAGTAAAAGAGGAGCAATGCACTGCAGATGATGCTCTGCAGGAAAGCAGAAAAAGTCCAACATAAAGCAGACTGTTTTCTTAGGGAATATAGAGGAATATTTATTTATTATCTTTAAGTTGGCAGCATGTTGTGCTGCTGCATTTAGATATTATTTCATATTAAATATTGAAGTTAAATGACACAGCTGGCCAAATAGCACTAAGTGGGTAAGGGATCGAATTCTTGTATGTTAAAGCAGTTGTACTGTTTGAATCAAATGTGCATATTAACTTAATTAAAAAAAACTGCCTCATCTAAGCCTCGTTGTGGAAAGCCGGTGGCTGACGCACACAAACGTGAACAGGCTGCTGACTGCAGTTCACTTAAAGGCTACAGGTGTCATTAATAATAATAGCTTTACACAGGTTACTTATGGAACCATCTATCAGCATTAATTAAACTAAATATTTTGCCATAGCAGTATTTTTGGCTGACTCAGCCAACGCACTGCTATGGCAACGAGCGCTGTAAACACCTCAGCTCAAGCACACGCGGGACACAGCTATGAAACAGTAGGCCTTCTGGAGTCTATCTTGAGTCAGCTGAATGTCAGGAGAGGGCTTTGTTGTGCCAGTGACAGCATCCAAAGTCCCAACATTTAACGACTGGAGCGCACACACTGCAACACACTGAGGTGAGCAGAGCGCGTGGGTTTGCTGAAATGAGCTTTGCTATTAAGTGCTGTGACATCAGGGACTAACGTCTTACGACAGAAAAGCATCATCAAAACTCGATAATTAGTTTTAAGGTCACCGAGGAACTGTAGATTATTGTGCATATTGTTCAAAGACTTGCACAATCCTGAGATGCAAGCGATAACACGTTATTGTATTAGTCATGTTCACCACTGAGCCAGCTAATGATAACTGAAACATTGCTCTCTGATGATTTCCTAGCTCTCAGTCTGGACTGCATTGTAAGGTGTCCATGTTGGTTCTCCAAACTGTGGCATTTAGTTTACTAGTATGTTCTATTAGTGTTCTCTGTAGAGTTCTCTGTGTGTTGACATGGAAAAAGTATGTTCCCACACTCCTTCATATACAGATCAGAAGAATATCTATTCATGAAGCCCATTAAAACCCAGGTACAGTCACAAACAGGCAAACAATTGATAGCAAATAAACGAGGGGAATGCAAGCTTAATTACTCAGGATTAGCCAGCATTTGTCATGGAGGTTTTTATTAAAGCGTGCAAGTCCATGTGGAGCCGACTGAGTGGTTTAGTAGCAGCACGGGGAAAGAGCACAGAAGAGAAAGAATCTAAATATAAAAGTGATGTTTAAGTAAAATGAAATGTTTTAATCAGCGAGTAGAATCTTTAATTTGTTTGTAAATGATGGCTCTTTATACATGTCTGTATTCTACTCATTTAAATTAATGTGCGTGTATGAATTAGGTACAGTTCCTCTGTGATGCCAGCATGAACACAGCAGGCGTCAGTGAAGGCAGACTTGATATCGACTGAGTAAATCAAAACATGAAAAGAAGGAGCTGAGGTGGAGGTGGTTTTCATCCATCAGTTTTCACAGTAAAGGAATTCTAGGGAGGCTATGGGTAGATAGTAGATAGATAATAACTGGGCTAACAGGCTCTGGCCTGCAGGACAAACATAATATTCATTTCTCTAAAACACTTCATCAGCTGGTTTGGATGCAGAGATTTTGCATGTGGACCTGCAGCTTCAGCCAAAATGTTTAATTCTACATTAAGCTCTAAAGTGACCACATGGGATCCTGCTTCATAAGATGTTAAAATTCAGCCTGAGAAAGTGACTCCAAACAAATCACAGCTTTAACCAGCGCGCAGCTGGAAAACCACTGGCATTGTGTGCGGGGGGTGCGTGCGTGTATGTGATTTACGAATGCCATAACTTCTCATGATATGCCAAAACAGTCGAGGGCAATGTTGTAAATAAAACGAATGGAAACTGTTATGTGGAAAAAAAAAATATGGAAAGAGAATACAAGAGGACCACTTGGCTGTGTGTAGCTCTGTAATGTATCTTAGTTACAATATGTCTGAGCGCGCACATGAATCACTGAAATGTCAGTAAGAAATAACACACAATATGTGCTTCTGTTTGCATACTGATTAAAGATAAGAGATTGAGTGATGCAGAAATATGTACGTAGACTTATATGTATGTATGTGCCACTTCAGGTTTGTTGGATTGTGCTCTTACACTCTCCCCTACTGTGCATTCCTCTTCCTTTTTAAGCAAAAGTAAAAACACAAACAGAGAGAGACACACACACACACACACACACACACAGATAGGGGAGAATAAAGTGCAATCTATCTGGAACCTTCCAGATGACACACAAGCATTTCACCCACACACAAAGGGAGATGACCCCTATTTCACAATAAGAGACAAAAATTCTTTCCTAAAAAAAAATAATAAATAATTAAGACATTTTAAAAAGCCCTTTTCAGTCTTACATAACTACTTTTTCCCTTTGTCGCAAGCTTTCATACCACATTATGCTTCCCCTAACGTCCAATGTTAACTGTGGGGTAACACAACATAACCTTAAAAAAAACAAAAAAACGTTACATTCAGTTCATTCACATTTTTGTCAATAAACAGGAGATGACTGGATGCCATGTTGACTGTTCTGAAAGTTTGCTCAGTCTCAGTAAATATTTACATGTTGCTCATTTAGCACTGCAGTGGACGTATCCAGGCTGGCTGCACCCTGCATGGATTTGAACTGCGACGACCTTTTGTCCCGTCCGGGCCGTCTACTGTACAGCGAAATCGAGGAAAACTCATGTTAATCTGCAATGCAGTCTGTGTTCAGTGGGTCGTAGTGCTCTCAGATAATACGTGCTGATTGTGATGTACACCTTGGCCCCTATTTGCTGCATCTGTTTTGTTTTATATAGAGACAAAGCACTTGAGATGAGCCTGGCACTCATCAATGCATAGTATTTTTAAACTGTTTCCATGAACCACTTATTTAGTTCATTCAGTTAAAAAAAACAACTCTCTTCTGAGGCCTGGTCACGCGCTGACCCATGTGAGAGACACACAGCAGTCTTGATATGAAGTACTATAACCTTTGAGATAAAAATGAGCAAACATGCAACTTAGGGCCCGGAGAATAATGAGAGGCAAGAATTAATAGAAAAGTTCTTCTAGTGGAAAACTGCTGGGGTTTTACTAATATTTTTCTATGTGTGCCTAAAATAGAATGTTTAGGTTCCCGTAAATGTTTGTCTTGCTTATTACAGCACAGTAAGCATTACGTGGAGGTCAGAGAAAGAGAAGCCAATCTTCTCTCTGAAGGTACATTATACTCCAGACATGCTGTTCTGTGTTGTTCTGCTGTTCTAACCTCTTTTATGTGTGCTTAACCCGAACTATTTTTTTTTTAGTGTTCAACCTGTTTAACCTAACACATTTTTTTGTACTTTTCTCTACTTTTTTTTTTTTTTTTTTACGAGCAGGCTAAAAGCAGCAACGTCCAATTCACTTTACAACATTAAATTAGAAGCGCAGGAGCCAACAGGTCTGCTTTCAGACAGAAACAATGGACGGGCTGATTGTGTGCACGAACATTGAGGAAAACAGCTGCATATGTATCAAATTTTCAAGTGTTGTTCAGCTCAAACAAGAGTGTTTGTTTCTCCCATAACCAACGTTAAATAATGTTAAAAAAAACTGCTTTTATTATTTCACATAAAAATGAGGATAGAAGTACTGTTGCAAGACAGAAAATTGCAAGTTGGTCTCAGTACCTGAGACCATTTTTTATAGCCATTAGAGGTGTCCATTTCATCATGCCAAACTAAAATTTGAATACATACTAAACTGTTTTCATCAATTTTCATTTATTACTATCTGCCTCAGTGTACGCGTAAGACAACGCAAGAATGTAAGCGTTACACAACATCAGTAAACACACTGAAATAGTTTCCCCACCCAAGATCTGTAAAGAGACACGATATTTATCCAGAATCCAAACAAACATTTATGCACTGTTTTTTTTCTTTGACCCGTCGAATCCTAAAGCAATGGGTTAGAGCCACACGTGCCGGATGCAGTAATGTCCTTGGGGATTTTGAGTGTGTGTGTGTGTGGGGGGGGGGGGGGGTCTGCTTGAAAAAAGCATTTATTGGTTTAGACTTACGTGGCTACTTCTTCTGCTGGATATTGGCATTTTTATTCTACAAGTTCTAATGTAGCCACACACTGTAAAAAATTTAAAGAGGGGCATATTGTCACTTCTAGACTGACATTTCTTTTGGTTTTTAGCTGCTCTAATTAAACAATTTTAGCTGCTCTAATTAAACAACAAAAATATCCATTTTAGTAGCTTACATATTATTAAACGCTTTCATGATGCTATTATAGTGCCCGGTGAAGCAATTTTACAAATATAACTAACAATTATTTCCATGAGGATACTTTGCCATGTTGCCAGTTTGTATGTTCTTCCTGTGCCGGCGTGGGTTTTCCCACGGTACTCCAGCTTCCTCATTCCAAAGACGTGATTGTTAATTTAGTTAATGATTCTAAATTAGGTGGTAATGTGAGTGTGACTGATGGTGTGACTGATGCTTTGCGCCCCTCACCCACCCACCAATTATACATTATAACACTGCGCCTTTATTGAACCAGGAAGTCCCTTCAGATTAATGTCTCTTTTTCAAGCGAGACCTGGCCAAGAAGGCTCACCGTTACAATGTTACAAGTTAAAATCAAACATAACATCAAAACACATAAACAGAAAAAGACAAGTAGAGCCAAAATAATACAATACAAGGTCCAGCTTACGAATAGCAGTCACACTGTTCAGTTACAGAAATCCTTAAGAGAGCTCTAAACTCTCCCAGAGAGACAAAAGCATTCAGCTTTAATGTGCTCTGAAGGTTGTTCCATAACCACGGTACAAAATAAGAGAACGCTGTTCTACCAAGTTCAGAAAAAAAAAATCCTGGGTACTCTGAAGCGGATCCAACTATTAAACGTTTACACAGTTGTCTCCTTAAACTTAATGAAGGCCACAAAAGCAAATTATAAACTACACAGTGATGTGTACGGGACAACAAATTTGATGTGAAACATAAAGAACTTTGAAACAGACACAAAAAAACATTCTGCACCTGGAGATGTCACAAGATTTATTAAAGAGTGGATTTGGCATGTCATTTTAAATAATGGAAACAAAAGCCTCAAAGGAACTGTATCCATGACGCCAAGAGGTAGTAAAATTACCCTTGAATCTGCCAAGACCAATAGGCTGCAGCTCTGTCTGCTGCATTCCTTCCCTCCACAGTGTACACACCTTGCCATTTAAGGCTGCTGAGTGTGCTGACAGACTTGTGGAAGGAGAGGCTGATAAAGAGGAGAAGTGTTTTGATAAAGCTAGCACTTGATTGGCTCTGTTACTGGTATATAGTAAAGTCTGGGGGAACTCTACTGAGCTTTGATTTCACTGACTTCTTTTCCTTTCATTTTCTCAGTTTTTTTTTTAAATTGTTCTTTCTTTCTTTCTTTCCTCGCAGGTGTGCAGTTCAGCACTATAAATAACTTTGGAAGAATCATAGCACAGATGATGAATAGTAAATAGTAAACAGGAACATGAGACAGTAACATTTCTGTTATCATTACTCAACACTGGCATGAGCAAAGTGAAATGTGTTACTGTATGTGAGCCGCATAGACTTAGAGACTGTGATGCATGCTACCCTCTGCTGGACAACTAAAGCAACATTTACCACCACTAATATTAATGGCATCCTCACTGCAGACAGCCCAAAAATTAATTATTTAATTATTACAATATCCTCTTTTATTTGTGAGCTTTACTGAGAAGCTTAAGACGGTTTCTAACAAACATCGACACCCACTGATGCTTCAGGTTTTCGCTCTTAAAACTTATACGGGTTGGTATGAGATGTTGGAAAAACACTGCTATTAAATATACTTATAATTTCACAGTATTCTTGGACCTTTTGCAGATGCAAATGCTTTCTACATAACATTAGTAAGTCAGTGAGATAATCATTTTTAATTTATGAAATTAATTAAAAGTCAGCATTTTCTTTGCTAAATCAGTGTTTTGTATGTAACTGTGAATGGTTTGTGAATAATTAGAAGTGTTAATTATAGGTTTATGTAATTGTAATGCCCAGATTTGTGTGCATTTGCTCAATTTGACCACTTGATGTCACCCTTTTCACTAAAACCACTGCATAGAAACTGGGCCGAGCTGTTGGATCACTCAAGCATTGCTGATGCAATAGTTAGAGAGATGCAGACATAGAGATGCAGAGTTTTATATAGCACATTAGTTCAGAAGGACTAACTAAAACACCCTGAGCACAGCTGTACAGCAAATGCCAATATAATTGTGTGTATATACATGTTTATTTGTGTGTGTTTATTGTTGCTTGTATTTCGTGACCTTTTGTCTATGTGCTTCAGTGTTATTGCACAGTGAGGTTGCTTACCTTCCTTCCAGAAAACAGCATACACAGCTGATGCATGGATCCTCCATTCTTGGTCAGCTCTTTCTTCAAGGTTTTAGGTGATGGGAGCGTCCAGCCACCTTTGTGGGGCCCCCCTCCAGTTTCCAGGCAGTTGATGGCATTGTCAGAAGTGAAGCAAGGTGTGCGGGGGTCCTGAAGGAGGCTGCCTTCACTGTGTGTGCGCCTGCGGAGGGAATTTTGCACACTCAGCCCCCCTCCGCCATGTTTCTCACACGTGGCGCCCTCTACCATGCTTCGGCGCTTGCTGTCAGTGCGCTCTAGGTAGGCGTCGTCACTGTCATCTTCATCATCTTCCTCTTCCGACTCCTCGTCTTCATCTTCCTCGTACTCTTCTTCGTCTGTGTTGGGTGAAGAAAGGGCATCGGCACTAAAGGAGCGATCAAGGCGCAGCTCGGGAATGACAAACGAAGATGAGGAGGAGGAAGGGGGAGCGTTGGTGTCGGGCGGCTCTGAGACATTGTCGTCGTCTGTGTTTGACACCACCAGGTTTAAGTTCACGTCCTCCTCATTCCTGTCTCCTTCCTCCTCTCCTCCATCTTCTTTCTCACCCCCTTCACTCCCAGCACTCTTTCTGCTGGCCTCCTCCTCATCCTCCTCTTCTTCTCTCTTGTTCTCCTCATCCTTCATCTCTTTCCACATCTCCATCTCGTTCCCCTCTATACTCTTGCAATCCTCACCCTCCGTGGAAGGTGGTGGCGTGGGGGGCACCTTATGTCTCTCGTCAGATCCCACCAGACCCCCAAGGGGCATGTAGACCTCATCCAAAGGGGTGAGTGGCTCTGAGGGGTGAGGACTACCTAGCGTGGGGGGCTCAGAGGGACTAGAGGGATACAGGCTGCTTTCCTCGCCCTCTGAGCTCCGCGTCGGCAGGTGGAGGCATACACCTCCTCGATCTCCTCCTACTCCACCCAGCTCACATGAAGGGGCATCCAATTTAGGCTCCAACATCTGGAAAGAGGGGGGAAAGAGAAACACAGAGAGGGAATAATCAACCCAGGCTGTTTGGACAATTAATTCACAGGCCATACAGTTATATGTAAATAGGCCTGTCGCGATAAACAATAAATCAATTAATCGTACGATAACTTAAAATGAGGTAGACAATTTTTATTTATCGT
>JAVDPK010002584.1:483140-499338 GCA_034780415.1 Cichlasoma orientale
ATATTATCGTTAATCGCAATAATTTCTGAGACAATTAATCGATTAGCAAAATTTGTTATCGTGACAGGCCTATATGTAAATAACAGAAGGCAGAAGGAGATATCCCAGATCTGCAATACCTATAACCATGGCATCACAGTGCACAATGTGGACCTAGTTAAAGTGAAGGAAATCTCAGATATGAAGGCGTGAAAACAGACATGCAAAACAACATCAGCGGTAATATTTGTCCCCAACACTGCGTCAATCAATAGAATGCCAGACACTGTACTGTACAGCAATATTGGTGCGAGTGAGTTCATATTGTGAGATACTACTATACAGCTCTCCAGTGCTGCTGGCTGCTGTACTACACTAGAGCTTGCTGCAGTGATTCATTCAAATTAAACTGGTACTGTGCCCTCGAGGCTGTGGAATAGAAAACAAACCAAACCTCTTGCAGAAATTGATGAGATTACTCCTACATTAAAAAAAACAAAAAAAAACAGTAACCCATCTTTTACCCATCTATCTCTCCTGTGATGTTTCAAAACATTTGAAAGTACAATAATTTTAAAATATAAAAATAGAAACAGATTTTTTCTGTAGCTCCAATGACCACGCACACATACAAGCCCTCCACTGCCCTCACCCACTTCCCAAGGCCTAGCATAATAACCCTGTCACACACTAAAGTGTAACAGCATAATGCTTGTCCTCCCCCCCTTGCACGTGGCAATCTATCCCTATTAACACCCTTCCAAAATCTGCCAGTTTTAAATGCTGCTTTAACCAACCCTCGCTGGTTTGTTACGAATGCATTTTGAGTGGGCCAGCATCATTCATGCCCACAGTATTTTATGTTAATTTTAAAAGGTCACAGAGTTTTCAGTGATACTAAGCACATCAGTCTGAGTGAAGAAAACATTTATAAAGTTATACCTACAATTTTTATATATGATGTCATGATGCTACATTTTTTTTGTATTAATCAAAAAACAAAAGCATAACTTAGAGAA
This sequence comes from Cichlasoma orientale, assembly GCA_034780415.1. Lineage (NCBI taxonomy): Eukaryota > Metazoa > Chordata > Actinopteri > Cichliformes > Cichlidae > Cichlasoma > Cichlasoma orientale. The sequence goes on from JAVDPK010002584.1 coordinate 484,139, forward strand.
AGTATCCAGCCCTTAGATATTATAGAGCAGCATTCTTATCAGGAATGTGTGGTAGGTGTGCGATTTTGGTCCCAAAAAAAAGAGGTCCAAAAATAAAATCTACTTCTTAAATGAGCAGAAGGTTCTCGCTAGCACATTTGTGAAATCCCAGCTCTCCAAGCTAAGTTTACAAAATCACTTTTACTTAGTGTTAGTCTAGTGAAGGGCCTCATTGTGCCGGCCAAGTTAACCCATGATGACGAGCTGCAGTCACAAGACGCGTTGCTCTAATTGGAGATAATGTTGCCTCCTCTCAGGCAGCTCTCATGATACTTCACAAGACGTTTGTGTATTTTTTGCAGCTCAAATTAGTTTCTCCTGATTGGACTTGCCTGGTTGTATTTGTATCTAAACTTTTGACCTGTATTCACAAAAAAAAATGTGATCTTTTATTCAGAACCAAATAAACACAATTCTTAATGTCTGCCATCGTTGCTCTTATCCTCTATAAGAGTGAACAAAGACAGAAATGGGCCATTATTGCTTTTGTTTGTTAGTGCAGTTTGTATGATAAGCTTTGCATCTACAGTCACTGTAAAAAGAAAATAAATTCTTTTTCAATTATAAAGTTTGTTGAATAAATGACAGTGTAATACATCATGTTTTGTAGTTCACTGGAGGTTACATTTACCTAATTTTAGGACGTACTAGATTTTTTTTTTATTATATTCCAATATGTAAAACCTTAGAATTGAAAGAGGGTTTATTTTTTGCTATGACCATATAAAGGCAATATCTATACATACCTTAGTACAATTAGAGTCACTCCTACAACACTATGAAATCTTTACTCTCCATGTGATCCTGTCTAAACGGTGCACAGTAGCCTAGTGGTACAGTGTAAAATCAAGACACCAATACCTCCTGTATACCATCTGGTGAGGCAGAGGGCATATAGAAGGTATTTTTAGAATGAAATGCACTTTAATAAAAGCAGCCATGGAAGAAAGTGGAAGTAAAGCTTATCACTCTATCCTTCCTGCCCCTCCTTGCTTTCCCTGTCTTCGTTTTTTCTTCATGTGGTCCAAGTGAGTAACAGTGAGTCACTGGCAGTAATTGATGAGTTTTAATTGTTTTACAAGGCTTGTCATAGCATAAATATGATGATTTTAAAGGAGTCACTTTAAGATGTGGGATATACATATTTTTTTTTCTGTGTATCCTTCACATATTTAGACCTGAGATTTACACAGTTTCTCTTTTTGCACCTTGCTAACCCCATCTCTCGCTCTCTCGCTCCCTCTCTGTGTCTTCCACACACAAACCCCTGGCTGTTAAAGATATGGCTAGAGACACAATGGAGCCACCTGTCCTGTCAGATACACTTGTTCCTTCTCACATTCTCCACAGCGAACACACACATACACACACGTGCATGCAAGCACAGAAACAAACCGAGGAGCTTCGCATTAACCCCTTTTAAGCAACATGTCCTCACGTCTTACACCGAAAATGGAGAACAAGGATTTCAATAAATTTCAAGATAGCAACCTCTTTGCAGACTTTTTAACGTTATCTATTCAGTGAATCTGCCTTAAAAGATAAATGAAACACACAGGCTAATGGGCAATGAGACATCTGCGGTGTGCAAACCTTTTGTGTCTATGCTTGGGTTTGTGCTTGCATATAGCGCATATACACGTGTTCTCAAATGTGTTTCAAAGTCATCAATGATTCAAGAGAATATAATCTCCGCCATTGCCTCATTAAGGAAGGAAATAAAACCAGTCCTAAAAGGCAGAGAGAGTGAGATGCAGGGTATGAGAGTGAATAGATGGAGGAGACAAAGTGGATAAACACAAGCAGAAGGAGGAAAGGAGGAGGGGAGTCAGTGAATGGCAACAGCACCGAAAAGAGATGAGTGAGTGGAAAAGGGCAGAGGAGAGGAGAGGAGAGGAGAGGAGAGGAGAGGAGAGGAGAGGAGAGGTATATTTGAGTCTGAATCTTACTTTTTTTTTCTTTTTATAAAGCTTATAGTTTAGATCAGCTTACCCTGAATCCCTTAATTATTGCTGTGATAGCCTCAAACTGCAGCAGGGCGTAATGCGATGAACTGAGCATGTGTTTATATAATACAGCAGCAGGCCAATAAATTTTTTTCAGTAGGGTCTTTACCTTATACTATAAAGCGCCTCGAGGCGACTGTTCTTTTGATTTGGCGCTATATAAATGCACCTGAATTGAATTGAAGTGAATCTTATAAAGCTCACTGGTGGCATGTATATGACCCCTTCAGGAGAAACCCCATATTCAAATGAGCTGCCAATAGCAATAAAAGAGTTATACTGATCTGAGTTCGCAAACAGGAAAAAAAACTGGACTCAGCTCACTGGAAAGATGTGATGTTTTGCTAGCCAGACAAAGCAATGTTGGGTGTTTTCATCACTACAATGGTAGCATTTGTAGTTCACAGTCAATTGTCTCAACAGCTGATGAATGGATCTGAACGCACTCTGCAGATTCGTAGGATTTTCTTTTTTTTCTTAAAAAAAAAAAGTTTCTGTCTCTATAACAACCACATATCAATTTATTTTCTAATTTTTCCCTTTAGCAGATAACTTAAAAATGAATGGCATTCCCATTAGCTTTAAATCTATGGAAGTTTAAATACTCAGTGTTTAAACTGTTCACTGACAACTATGACTGTGCTAATGGCTAAATGAGTATCATCATCTCTCATTTTTCACATATTTGGTAAACCAATCACGCATTTAAAATTTTTCAATTGGCCTAAAGAAAATTAAACACCAAAATCAAGCAGAGAATTTGGTTTTCTCTAGAGTGAAAATTACAGTCCCACAGAGCTGCTAACTGAATTTGTTAAGAACGGTACAGGCATAAGGACTCTGCGTGGGCTTAAATCACATCAGCAGATGTTGAGGTTTATCATGTTTCCCAGATTTAGTTCTGTTCTGTCCCACTTCCTCACAATCCTTCTGGACTTCTGGAAAATAGCCCATAATTTTCAAGACTAAGAGGGGAAAAAAAACAATCATCAAAGTCAGACTAAAAGAAAGTTTGAGTTTGAGGTTAAGGCTAGATTATCCTTAAGCACTGGCCTTTCATGAGCGCAAGCAAGACATGCTGTGGTTGTCTAGTGAAATCTAAAAATAGACATCAATTTAAAATGTGCCAAAATGAAACTGATCTCACTCTCTCCTTTCATCTCAAACAGGATTCTGGCAAGTTTTTGCTTACATCCACCCTTTACATCACTGACATCTCAGTTGGCTATTGTCTGTGGAAGCAGAATTAAGGCTGCTTGACAGCAGAGCCACTGAAATCTGTTTACGAGGGTGGGCGTTATCATGGGCTTGTCCCGTTAACCGTGGCTGTAGCTTGTCAAGCTGAGAGGACAGCAACTTGCAGCTGGTTGTTTGCACATGGGTATTGTGGATAAAGCGCTGGTCTGACGGGAGACTGTACCAGCTACTGTACCAGACACGCTGCCGCTGGCTCTGCTTTCACTGCTCTGAGATCAGTTACAGTACGAGCTGCACTTAGTGTGGAAACAAAGCTAGCATTAGCAAGTAAACGAGCGCTCATTTATCATCATAACAGATGAGTTTCTCTTGGGAACCACCCCGGCCAACATGTGCGATTTTAGAAACATTTAATAACTCATTTAGTATGTTAGTAATGAAAGCTTTAATGATGGAGAGGGGGACTCCTCCTGCATCCAGTTTAATAAAACAGGCAAGTTGAACAGTTGCATACTCCCACCAGCACTTTCAGATTAACATCTCTCAGAAATCACATGGATGACCAAATGTAGTTTAAAGATACCCTTTTTATTCATGTTTAATCCTCCTTTAGATACATTCATATGAATGTTTTTTGACTGGCAGTGCAGGTCTGGGTTTCCGAGCTGAATAAAAGCTGTTGTGCTCCTCACAGGACAGCCACTACAAGCATATGATTGTGTAGGATATGCTGCATTACTGGAGACTAAACAGAATATATGTAAAGTATTTAAACAGAGTTCAACCTTAAACACACAACGCAGCAGTAGCACTGATCCCTTTAGAACCCAATGGTTCTAAGAAAAAAATCTCCAACTCTCATCATTGCCAGCTAATAGTACCTAGTTAGATAATTAGATTCCACACCTTTACATATTGTACCTTAAATACGGGTTTACCTGGTCAGTGCATTGATTGTATGTTCTACCAAACTGTCCAATGATCATATTTCCAATGGCATGTTTTTACAAAATGCATGCTTTATCTGCTATCTGGTTAGCATAACACTGCAGAACAGGTAGGCTAGAACAAACCAGGTGAGAGCAGTGAATACCTCCTGGGTTCTGTATTCACAATATCGCCACGACGGCAAATATGGCTAGAGAAAATATTCCTGTACTGATGGTCTAAATGCCTCAAGGTCAATATGTTCTCATAACGATAGTACAGTACCTCACACACACTCGTGGACAGTCACCCACAAACAATTATGTGACCTCTGTCCCACAGTTACCATGGCAACAACAGACCCATCCCAGGGGAGCAGCTGTGCTGTGCATTTTCCAAAAGCTTCCCCAAACCCCTCCCGCTTATCAATTACAAAGTGCCATCTTTCATCTTCATCTCGCTCCTTCCTTTTCCTCCTTTCCTTTAATTTCCTGTGTCCTGTTTATTTCTAAGTAAGCCATTACATTAAAGAGCATCACTTTACTCTACTTAGTGTGATACTGGTGGCTAATAGTCTAATGTGTCCAACATCACACTTGCCAAATCCAACTACAACCTCAATAAGTCCAGCTAATCTCAATTAGCACTGCTGTTGGACATGTTGTGTACCACCAAATAAAACAACATGATTTCTCTCCTCTCTCGCCTCCTCTTTCCACTCCCTCCGAGTCCACAAACTTCTTCACACATACTCACTCCTGGATCACTATAACAGCAATTTGGGTGGCTGTCTAAGTGATGCGAGTCCACCCAATCAGCCTGCATGATGCTATTTATCTCTATTAAATAGTCTCCCTTACTCACTGGCTTATCTTATTGATTTCTTCAAAGGATGTGTAAGGTCTGAGAAGTCCAGAGAAGACATCCTGTTTATAGCCCCGAGGGAAAACATCAAATGAACATGGTGATAACAAATAATAACAACAAAGTTAACCTTATTCCACACTGACTAAAAGCATCATCGTCATCAAGCGCTTTATTAAATCTGCATGGCGATCACGTTGAGACAACTACTCAGGCACAAGCTTGTAACTGAGCACCACCTTTGTCTCTTTTGATAGCGATAATGACTTATATGTGAATTACAGTTTTGTAACTCATCACCACTTTCTCGATCAGGAATTCAGAATCATAATTGTGCTCTTGTTTCATTAGTCATTAAAGGGAAATCAGCCATGGGTACTGACGAATGAAAAATGTGTCAAGGTCTCTTTCTGACAAACTGCAGTCCATACCCGAGAGCGCGGAGTTTATCTGAAAGGTTCTGCCTCACACAAAGGTCCTCCCCAGATCTTACCTGCGTCCACGCATACAAACCAAATGCTTCCCACTTGTAAACACAGTTGCGTTTGTGTGAGAACCTAACACAGCGCTTAAGTTAACTTTTGTTTGCCTTACATTGTAGTTATTTCCTGTTTCCTTTTGTACACGGCCTTGTCTCTCATTACAGATCATTATATTCCTGCCCTTGTGCGCTGCACCTGTATCTAACTGTATTCACCTCAAAGCTGCGTGTTACCATCTTCCTCTCCCAGACTGTCTTTTTTCATGCATCAAGCACTCTAGCACTCTTCCTTGTGTACGACTTCCCATATGCCCAGCCCTATTCAGTCTCCCTTTTTTGTTTCTTTGTCTCAACAGACCATAGACTGACACTTTGTATACCAAACACTGCATTCCACAAGTAAAAACTTGAGCTTTTGAACTTCTACCAGGTCTCCCGAATGCTACTGAGTCGTCTTTCTGTAGTCTCCACTTTTTTTTCCGATTCTTTTCCATATGGGACGATTGCAAGTCTCCTTGGGGATGCGATGCTGCTATTAAAGCTTGCTCTCTCAAGAATTATAGCAATCTTGTTTTTCTACCCTATTTATGAACCACATTGCTTTCCACTAAATTTAGTCATACGCACAAACAGCTCAAGTTGTTTACTTGCTGCAACCACATCACAGGTTGTTACCTAAAAGCACAAGTAAATCATAGTATGAGTCATGAGATTTAAAAGACTTATATATAAATATAAACATTAACTATTAAGATGTTTTTTATACTTCTTTTCTATCTTCATATATTACAAAAGAAATATGCATGTTCGGTCTCACGCGAGAAATTCACTGTACATACACTTGGATGGTGGTGTCTTATATGAGAGAAGTTGTGTTTTTTGCTTTTGATTGTGTTTGTGTGGAAAAGTGTGCATGTCTGTGACACTGAAACATTTATTAAGCACGCTTTGACATGCACTGTCCAGGACAATCTGTGGTGTAAAGATTTAAGAACCATTGCTGCATTGTGTAATATGAAAACCTCACTGAGGGGACCTAACCATATAGATGATCAATCTCTGAATGGCCTCATTACATGCACCGCGATGCTCTGGCCTCTTTTGCCCTCAATTTCACTGAGACAAGACAGATGAGACAGTAATAGTCATTTATCTGTCAGAACCCTCTGGTGTGATCAGACTAAAACGGCAACAAGAAGCAAAGGAGCAAGGGAACAAGAGCCCAATCAATATAGGGTTTTTAGGACCAATAACAATATTTGCTGTTTTAACCATCCGATATATTGGCTGATATTTTTTTTCTTTCAGACATACAAAACCTAAACAGATTTGTCATGTGTAGTTATTTACGAATCCTTACTGCAGTTTAAAAATTATTTTGTTTTACTGTTACAACAAGCTATGGATTAATCATTTACACTCCGCTCGACTCTGCTTGAATCAGCTGGTTGTTGTTGTTCGTGGTGTTCCAAACACCTGTTACTAACAGGGAAGTTTGCCGAGTGCCCTGTAGGGGGCAAAGTATTCAACATCAACACTCATAACATAGTTGAAGGGTGTTTCTTCTTTATATTCTTTAATTTCTTTTTTTTTTTTATCAGCCGATAAAAATGCTAATACCAATAGATCGGCAAATAGCAAATATCGGCCGATATATCAGCGAGGCCGATGTGTGCCGGGCTCTAAAGTTCCAGTAATCAGTATAGGTCTGCATTTACATTTCTAACTCATGCTTCTGGCTCTCAGTAATGTGAAGTATCGTATTTGTATTTTATATCATTCACCCTGATGTTGCTGACATCAGGCGCCAGTCCTGCAAGGCTGCAGGAATATTGTGCATGTTAGTAACACATGAAGGAGAATCGCCTAATAAAAGTGATCTCACAGGATTTTTTTTCAGTGAGTTAAACCATGGCGATGTAAGCTGCAATTTACTAGCAAATCTCTATTCTTATTAAATTATAATTTTAAACAGGCAACTTTTAAATTGCCCTTCTCTGTAGCCTGTATGTGTGGAGGTGTGTTTATGTTTTAGAAATGATATGTAGTCATTAGTAGTGGTAACTACATTACTACAATGCTACAGTGACATAATATTTGTCATAATATTAAAGACTTGCTCTTCTGCATTCAACAAATATTTTGCCAGTGCTGCCATGCATTATTTACAGTTGCAGAAGCTAATGTAAAAATAACACTGTGAAAATAATATTAATTTTACTTCATCATCCACTTGTTAGTCAGTGAAATAAATTCATAATTTTGCATATCTTTTTCTATTCACAATACCCCTAATTTTACTTGAAAGTGAGACTGTCGCAATCAAAGACTGTATTTAAAAGATGGTGAGCTACCCTAATATTACCCAGTGTTTTGTGAAGCCTTGGCTTTAGTATTTTAGACACTGCAATCTTGGTTTCTGAAACCGGAGATTTAATAGGAGAGAAAGGGCACTGGAAGCAATTAGGGAAGCGACTCGCTAATCATGAAGTAGCCATCTACAAAATTTTATACATGCAACACTGTCCTAACTTGATCAAACACTTGTCAAGACAGACAATGATCACACACACAGATCCGGACATAACGACATTCCCTGATATATTACAGACATGAGACCGTAATGTGCTAAATAAGGCTTGAAAGTAGCAACTGAGGTTACAACTCATCATGAAAGTGTTTTCTGAGGTCATAAATCAAGTGAGCGACATCATCTTTTTACAAATGATGGAATCTGTACCGTTGACCCAATTACCGTCAAGTAAACATATGGTAATTTCATTGACCTTGATTTGCAACTTAAAAAATGAAAAGTTAAAACAAAAAAAACAAAACTGCCTTCCAAAATGTTAAGGCACTTCTGCATTGCCTTAATGTGGCACACCCAGAATCTACCTCTATCTTTAATATACAGTCTTTGCTATGCTACAGCTCCCAGAATGTGAAATGAGTAGTAGGCCGTATCTGAGGTATGGTTAAAATATTCAAACTATTTGTTGTTCCTTTAGTAAATATCACAGTTTGCAGTTGTTCAGTGACTTCAATTTTTGTTTTATATTTCTATTATTTATTTGTTATCCATCATTAGTCTCTTTTTGTTTGCTTTGCTGATGCCTGTGCTGTCAGGAAGAAGCAAAAGAGACTAAACAGAGAAGATGAATGAAAGATCTGAGGAGGGATCATTTTGTGGCCATGAAACTTGAATGAATACAGTATTTTACCAACTTGGAACCGGATAACAAAACCTATCCCTATTATCCTGCAATCTAGTTCATTTAAAAATAGCATGGCACGTAGCCACTCCTGCAAAACCTTTGGAAGAATCGCATAAACCAGCCAGGGGGCAGAAAGATGGGATTTTTTTTTTTCTAAAGACATTATTGTTGGAATCCGAAGATACTGAGAGAAAATGCCATTGACGTAACTTGCCCCATGACGCCAGGCAGCTGAGACAATGTGACCAGTGAGAAAGACTGGAAAGGGCCAGACTGGAAAGGGCCTCAGCAGAAAGAAAGGGAAGAGATGTTTATGTGAGTGTGCGTGCACAATTATTCGTGCTGTGGGGACATAAATCGGTCACATTGTGTGGAGCTGCCTCCCGTTTGGGGACAAAAAGCAAGTGCCCAAAGAGTAAATCTTTAAATATGACGACTAGGCCTAAGGGCATAGGAGGGCGAGGTTTTGGATTGGGTGAAAGTTATGGTTGCATGAGAGCTGACATTCCTTTACTTCAGAAGCAAAGAAAAGTTCACTCTTGACAATTTTGTATCAATTTTTATCAGCATCAAAGGATCCAGGCTTAAATTTAGTTAAATAAAGGTCAGCATAATAGCAAGAAGGATCCTTTGTTCAATTTTCCTGCAAAATTCATATTCAGTTAACTTAGTTCAGTCTATTTTTCCCCTGGTTGTGTGCATGGGTGTATATGTTTGTATGAAGCATTTATATGCATATGTGCATAAATTTAGGGTTTAGAGTCTTCCAGTTTGCTGGGAGTGTAAGATCAGCTGATAAATCGCATCCATTGTGTGAGTGTTTGTCTCCATGTGTATGCAGCAGAGGGATTCACCACTGACACTGTCTACTATTGATCAAAGACAAAAGAGAAAGTGAGCACTGGAGGAGAGATTTTCTTCTCCTCATGTTTAAAACTTTTAGAGCCAAAGCCTTTACAACCACTGTAATGAAATCAATCATCTCCCTGTTTATCAACAGGCACCAACAAAACCACACACCCTGCATCTAATACTCTCGCAGTCTTTTTTTTTTCCTCTAGGAAGAGAATAACCCCTCAATTCTCCTAATGAGGGAAAGAGAAAAGCAATTTTCCCCAGTGTGCTTCCTGTTGTTTTCCCCTGTGGTCCCTCGGTTTGCGCTCTCCTCTTGTTGCTATCACTTTCAGCTTTGCTCTAACATGGTTTAGAGTATGTCTTCTTAATGGCTATCTTCCTAGCCTTGTTCTCTCTTTATGCCTCTGTTTCTCACCCTACGACTCCCCAGCCATGTGAAAGGTTAAAATATGTCACTAGGACATAGCCAAAGCAAAAATTACTGAAATAAAAGCACCAAATAAGGGATGTAAACAGTGTGTTATTCATAAAATATAGCCCACAACCCTTGCTTATATAGAATGAGATATTACAAGGACACTAATATTAAAGGGAGCTATTAAAGGACAGGAGGATTAAAACAAGGAAAGAAACTGAGGAAGAAAATTGAAAGAAAAAACCTCAACAAATCAAAGGTAGAGATAATAAGTGAATCAAAACGGCATGCAGCTTTGACAAACTGTCTTCACATGAGCCTGTCATAAAGATACCTGGTGATAAATAGACCTTTATTACTTTTTCTATCTTTCTTCATATCTTTTGGTCTTGTTTCTGTCCTCTCTTCATATCACCCTATAATGAACAATCAATGCCTCCCAGCAGCTTTTCAAACACTGCGTGAATACTCCCGAATCTTTTTTTTCCTCCAGAGCAAAACAAAAGCCCCATAAAATCCATTTGCATGAAGCCACTCTGTTGATTACTCAGAAAAGATGTATTCCTTGGATGAAAAATAAAGTAGCAGTGCTTGATATAAACCCTACCTGGCAAGAGGAAGCAGTTCCAGGTTATAATCCACTAAAGGCAGATGCAGGCACTCCACACATCCCCATTAAAGTGGCCTACTTCCTCTGTCAAGCTGGTGTGTGAGTGTTTGTGGCTGGCTGGCTAGCTGGGCTGGTGTGTGTGATGCTGTCAGTGTGGGCTAGGCCAACTGAACTGTGCAGAGATATGGAAGAAGAGAGAGAGAGAGAGAGAGAGAGAGAGAGAATGCCCAAGAGGCTAAGAAGGTAGACTTCCAAGCTACACAAACAAGTGAGAAGGAAAGGGGGAGAGGGAATAAAGGAGAGGGAGGAGACAGAGATAATGAGAAGACACAAATGAGCAGTATGAGCTCAGAGAGAACCATGTGGTGTGTATGTCCAACAAACATACTGACTGATCCATACTGTCCTCCATGATTGCAGATATGTGTGTGTGTGTGTGTGTGTGTGTGTGTGTGTGTGTGTGTGTGTGTGTGTGTGTGTGTGTGTGTGTGTGTGTGTAATATACACATGTATATATTGTTTCCATTTGTGGCTCCACAACATGCACACCCTCCATTTCTTGGTGAAGATAATAAAGCACTACAGCCAGGTCCCACAGGGTGCACAAAGGACACAATGGACACATAACCACAGTAAACAAACACAAGCAGTCAGAAAACACATCCATCTATTTTACGCACACAGTGTGGCCACAGAGGCACAGAGTAACCATATACCAAATGGGAGAAATGTCATTTTGTAAAAGCTTCCTGTCTTAAAGGGAAAGACGGTGCTATCTATAACATACTTTGTAGGATGGCAGTCACATTTTCTTCCCTAATTCTTCTTTAAATACAAATTTAATGTTGTTATTACAGTATTATTATGGATTAATATTGATCTATTTATCGAGATAGGCAAAGAACACACAAACACACATTATTAGAAACATTAAGGAAGAAACCTTAAATAATTATACCTTATATTTAAATACCTAAAGTGAAGGTGTTTAATTGATCTCAGCTGTTGTGTATAGTATCCTTTGCTAACTGTGATATTCCCCTGCAAATAATATTCACATGCTATTAGGGCCATCCACATACTTATGCTTATGCTTACTCTGACTCCACAGATGATTCACGCTCCTCTGTGACCTCGTAGTTTTGTCACCAGTTCGGATAAAATAACTTATAAATAAACCTCCACTCACTGAGACATCTACCTTTGGTGACGCAAACACGTCTGACATATGCTGACACATCAGAATTAAGATCTTATCTACAGTATGTGTCAAGAACCTACCTATAAACAGTGCCTGTTGTACTTACACAACACAACCTGAGAGAATGTACAACCTGATTTGATCGGCATTTATATTTACATCATTTTCTATACTTCAAGGTCACTGTAAATGTGTGCTGTGCTATTTATAGATCTGCACTCCACAAACACGCACACACACACACACACACAGCTTGCCTCAACATCCTAGACTTGATGACATGTGAGGCAAAAGTTAGGAGGGATTTTACCAGCTTTGTAACATTTTTTAAGAGAGCTAGCCTAGCCTACTTTCACGCAGGCTTATAATGAAACCAGCAAATCTGCCATACTACATGAAGCATCACTGCTTGAGTTAGCATGGGCCAACAATTTTGCAGCACTAAAGCCAATAATAAAAAATGTGGTATGATTTTTTTTTAATTTAGTGACAAAAAAATAATAATAAAAAAAAACAAAAAAACAAATCTGACCAAGCATCCAAAGCCAACTTTGGCTGCTTGACAAATTTTAATACTAGGGTTGTATAATGAGTAACACAACAGCCGTAATGCAACATGATAATGATATGAAAAAAGCTGAATGGCAAGTATGAGAAGTGTTAAAAGAACCTTTAATAATGAGACATAACTGATCCACGTGACACTCTTTAACCCCTCTCACTAGTTCACACATTCCTTCTCTCGCTCTCTTCTCTCTTCTTCTGTCACTGTTATTACAAGAGCCTCTCAGCACTACTCAGGAGAAAGGTTTTTTCTTTTTTTGCCACCTTAGTGACAAGGAGCATTTGACATTGAAAGATAGGAGACACACCTGCGGCCTCTCTCCACATAGTTGCTTGAGTCAGTGCCTAGCCATCGCTGGCAAAGGTCCAAGATGCTTGGTTTCACATACTGGGGTAATAGCTCATCAGTGGTTAATGTGAGAAAAAGAACTCCAATAGATCACACTAACATTAAATCAAAAGGTAGTATTAAAGTTTCTTCAGTCACAGCAAATGTCATTAGTTTTATGTGCAGAAGATAAAAGAAGGTCAAGTGTTTTCCACTCTGTAAACAAAAGAGGAAATCACACCTGAGCCATTTGTCAGATTTCTCCCCACACATTCATCTCAAGACTCGGCTTTTCCATTGTGCGTGTGGCACGAAATACTTTTTAAAGATAAAAATTTGAAGACATTACTTAGCAAACAAGAGTATTTTTGCTTCTCGGAGCAAAAAAAAAAAAAAAAAGAAAAGAAAAAAAAAACAACAGGCGAGACACAACTACTGTCCAAATTAAAATATTTATTAAAGTCCCTGCTTTCACCTAATAAGGCATTTACATCACCTAAACAAAGTCAAATCACATACACTCACTCACTAAGACCGTATTTAAAAAGCATGCAGGCACAATACTCCAAGTCTTCCCCGCAGAGAGAGAGAGCACCACGAGTCTCAAAAAGAGTGTGACCTCTGCAGCAATATTACATAAACATGACATACATTACCTTAGACACCGGCATCGGGACACGTAGCTTGTTTCTATGAGAGTTAATATTGTTGTTGTGTGTCCTAGAGTACTCCGAGGAACAGCACAGTTCATCCACACATACACACACTGACGGAGCACATGTGCGGCACAAATACTAGATGCAGGTTGCTAATCCACTGTGACCATATGTCATTTCTTTCCCGTCTCTTTTTCAGGGATGTGACAATGCTTCTTCCCTCTGCTCTTTCTGCAGCAGTCCCAGCTTCGACCCCAGCTCGGTGATAACGTGCATGCCAACGTGTGTGCGAAAGACAGTGAGAGGGAAGGGGGGGGGGGATCCGGTGAAGCAGGGGGAAGATGCAAAAAAAAAAAAAAAGACAGATGGAATCGGGGAGAGACAGAGGTGTGAGAGTGACAGCAGGAAATGTAAAAATGTGATGTGTTAAAATCACGGAGGGAGCGCTGGTTAGGAGACGATCAAATGCAACTAACTCTCTGGAGATCGAACCAGCAAGTGTCCCTAATCCTTCACTCTCTCTCTTTCCCCTCTCTTTTCCACTACGTGTTATTTTTAGAAGTTGATCTGCCGCAAATCAAAGCACTGAATCAAAACCCATCAAAAGAGCAGGATGTTAAGGACCACGTCTTTCACACCTAAGAGGACACACACACACACACACACCAACCTGGTCTGTTACAATGACCATGCGTCTGCATCAGACCTGAAGAGAGGCATGTAAGCTATTCATCAGGCCTTATCTAATCATATCATGTGCTAATACATAATAAGCTTCACAAATCGCTATTTTAAACACTTGTCAATTACACAGCACAGATGCACAGCTGGCTCCCTCACAGTCTCAGGCCAAATGTATTCCTGAGGAAGCATAACCAGATGATGAATAAAAGTAATGAGTGACATTTAAATGGTAGAATATCAACTTATGGCAAATTAGATTTCAGTATTTGCCTATTTACCTGCTTCTAGCGCTCATACGTTGTGGTTTGGTCTCTCCATTAAATTCTTGTGTTAATCAAAAATATCCTTGTGTCAAAAACATCCTTGTAATTTGCACATTAAAATATTATCCCAGCTCCATTACATGCTTGGCGGAGCACATGTCATTTTTCAGAGTAAAGAATGTGCGTAATTAAAACTGGGAGTGGATGGATTTCATGCTCCGCATTACCTTCTTAGGCCTGAGTCTGTGAGGCACTTATCTATACTCTGTGCTGATGCATTACCATTACATAACACAGTTATGAATAGTTAAAGGTGAGCTAAAATAAAGCCAAACATCACTCCATCAGAAGGAAATCATAAATTTTTAAAGAAAGCCAAGGGAATTAATCTAACACTACAGACCACAATGATTAACATCACTCAGCTGCGCGTGTGTGCATGTGTGTGTGTAGGTCTGCATGCGTGCGTGACCGGCAGAGAGACAGGCAGAGACCAGGGATGACAAAGAAAGTGATACATGTGAAGAAAGCGAAGGCAAAAGCATATTTGAAAACATGCATGTTTGTCCATCATGGATCAAATGATAACAGAGCAAGAAGAGGGAAGATAATGCTTGCAGAGAGAAAACACAAAAAACAAGTCTGAATTTAAGCAGGAGCGATGCCGTTAAATTGTTATGGAAACATCTTTTTGGGAGAAGAATTAAAAATTAAGAAATTATGAAACAAATCCGCTATGACGTTCCACACATCTGCACCATTTAGAGTTGTAAATCTGGATGTTGTTGGAGACACCACAGCCCAGAAATAGCACGCAATGGGCCTTGCAGTGTGTGTGTGTGTGTGTGTGTGTGTGTGTGTGTGTGTGTGTGTGTGTGTGTGTGTGTGTGTGTGT
>JAVDPK010002584.1:504137-517271 GCA_034780415.1 Cichlasoma orientale
GTGTGTGTGTGTGTGTGTGTGTGTGTGTGTGTGTGTGTGTGTGTGTGTGTGTGTGTGTGTGTGTGTGTATTTATGCAGCTGTGCAAATACATTTTTTCCTCCAGCTTAGTGGCTAATGATGCCCAGTCAAGAATGCACCGGAAGCTTTCCAGTGAAGGAGCTGACAGACTTTTAATGGATTTAGTTTAAGTGTTTTTCTTTTTCTTTGTTTTTTTCTGTTTTTTTTATGTGCATGAAGACAAAAGCAAAAAAAAACTATTTTAATACACACAGTAAATTATTAGTTTATCTGCTACTTATTGATTGTGATTCATTAGATAAGTTATTTGAGACTACACAATTAAAACCTGCTGCTACTGATTAAAAATATCTCACCAAATTATGTTGCTGCCATGACATTTTTAATTGTGTTTACTTACTGAAGACCGAAGGCACAGCAAAAGGTAAGGTCACATAAAAGTTCCTTTCAATGAATTTGCCATTCACTCAGCCCCCTTAAAATGACTTGATGCCACAGTGTTACATAAGCTAATGTGAAATGAATATGAAGTGATATCAAACTGTAAACAAATTAGGAGAGCAAAGCTACAGTATGTCAGCACGTTCTCAAAACACATTAGTATCCAAGGGGCCCAGACCTCTAGGAATATCTTATGAGTTCTACCAGCCTACTCTTTAAACATAAAGTACACCAGAGTTGATGTCATCAAAAGTCATGAGAAGCCTTTGTTTGATTTGTCAGAATTAGAAAACCCTTAATCTGAATGAACCTAGAATTTAAATGAACTGAAATGAAAACCTAAAATGAATGTAATGCAAAATGATTTAAATTATGAACTGATCATTTATGGCTTCTAACTGGTGCATTCTGGCATGCCAAGTTGCTCAATTTCTGGGGCATTCGTGCAGTTCTCTGCCCAGGATCGTCCTCTGTTCGTCCACCGTTTAACATCTACTCTATAAAATCATGCCATCCCACTCTATCATTATCTTAAGCTCCTGTCTTACCTCAGTCCAACTCATGGCCCACTTTGCCTGACATTTTTTTGATCTGCAACTTCACGACAGCGTCTACAGTGGAGGGCTGACAGAGTGAATGGGCGTCATATTTTCAAGTTAACGATAAATGTTTGCTCCAAGCCGTCTGTTAAATATGCTGACAATAAATGGAGCTCTGCACAAAACAGACATGAAAGTCATCACCATGCCCCACTCTCATTAGGACTCGGAGATTAGAGACTCCTCAATAGAAAAGAGGCTTGTGTCCAAATTTTTCCAAAGGGAGGCATTCAAAAGTGTTAAGGGACTGAAGGAACTAGGGCAGCTGCTGACATCAAGACCGTGACGAAATAATCCCATTTTATGGTAAAACATGAATGAAAAACCCAACACGAGTAGATAGTGGCTTCTACAGAATGCGTGTTTTCCCTCTGGAGAGGATTCTGCTCTCTCTGCACACTCGAACATAACTCTTGAGGAAGGTGCATGCTTCAGCTAAGTGCAGATTTACTCAGCTTTGTGCATGAGAGGAGAAATACACTTTCTGACACAAAGAAAATGGTTGAATCAATAGATAATTTTCTAAAGCGCCTTTACTGCTGTTCTCGCTCGCTGGCGGTAATACACACTGCGGATCGAATACATCCTCTATTCGCTTTTGAAAATAGGCTCTGGTGTTGACTCAACAGTAACAATAAAGCAGAAATGAAGTTATTTAAGCTCCACCAAAGGAATATTCTCTTACGCCAGCTTCATCAGAGGATGTGTACTTGTGGTAATCAAGGAAAGCTTGTTGAAGTTGGCAGAAGTTTTTCCTTTACACCTAGCTTTTTATATCCGCACAACCGTGTCCTCGTTTTTGTGTTAACAGGAAGCAACCCAAGAAAACTTCTCAGAGTATTTGACTTTTAAAAGCTCCCACAGTGACGATACTACATTCGCCTCATATCTCCCATATTTGACAAAGCTGATTTGCATATTATTAAACACATTTGGAGGTGACTGAATAGAAACTATTTGCCTCTAAGGGACTCTAGAGAAATGCAATCAAAAGTGAACTAATTTTGGCTAGATGTACAATGTTATGATTAAGCATGTATTCCCTTGCCTTCGGGACAGCGTTCATATTTCCATTTAATAAGGGATTACAACAAAATGTTCTAATAACTGCACACAGAACAAGAATAACAGGAGTGATTCCGCTGGGCAGTGCATGTAGCGTATGAGACTGTACCATCAGGGTTTTTCCGGATTTGTGATGAATTTTTACAAACACCTTTTTATGTATAAAAATGGCAAGACCTGCCTCTAGCACTTTAGTATGTTTCTGTAAATATGTTTTTCTTCAACAAATCTCCCAAATAACTTTAACGCAGATAAGTCTTAATTCATAGGAAACAGAAAAACGGAGACATATAAAGCAGAATATCATCACATCTATAAAACTTTACTTGATCACTAGCTTTGCTGATGAGGTAGCTTGCAGAGGCGGCAAAAAGTCCTCTCTTGCATTTCCAATAAACAAGAGTTCTCCTCTAATTTATTAATTTATGAATCCTCTGCCTCCTGATCTAAAAACACGGCATCTTTTCGAACTGGAGGTTTTAAAAGGAGTGATCGCAGAGTGTTAGAGGCTACTAAAAGTTGTTCTGCCTTTACTTGAGTTTTACTGCTACTGTGTCTGAGCTGCCTTACGTCATCTTTTGTTTTTGTGGTTGTTTTCTCAGTAACGTGGCCCAGTGAAAGACTAATTAAATTGAAAAACAGCGATAAACCAGGAGAGTTTCTGCACCACATCTGTGCTAAGACACTGGTTTGTCAATAGCGTTTACGTAAACAGCATCGACTTACGTGACTTTGCATTCTCGCAGAGTTGTTTTGCTATTGAGCACATTGAACACTGGCGTGTGTGTAAATGTGATCATTTACTCAGCAGGGAGCGCCTAATTGGCGCTGACCCTAGGAAGACACAAGTAAGGACTTGTACTTGTACAATGACTATAGTGTTGACGTGGAAAGCTACAATACCTCAGTGCACTGTCATTCATGAAAACACTGTAGCAGTAAAATATGGTTGGAAAGATATC
The DNA here is from genome assembly GCA_034780415.1 of Cichlasoma orientale. NCBI lineage: Eukaryota > Metazoa > Chordata > Actinopteri > Cichliformes > Cichlidae > Cichlasoma > Cichlasoma orientale. The sequence continues at coordinate 507,224 of JAVDPK010002584.1, forward strand.
TTGTTTGTATGTGCTGGAGTGGATAAAATTCATAGGAAAATTGTTCTTAAAAAGGGGGGAAACACATATATACATAAGCACATGTGCAATAAATACACACACACGCAGACAGAAGCAAATCAAAGATGAAAGATTGCCGGTTTGTCAGTCTTTCTTGCTCTCTTTCATGCGCTGATGAAATGAAGCCCTAATGTACAACAGGTGTGTCATCAACACACAAGGCTATTTATCCCTTTTAATCACCTTTCACACAAACTCAAATGAACTGGGTAGCACTCCTTTCAAACTGATGACGTGAGTGAGCGCTCTCTTTTGTTTGTCAGAAACGAAGGAGGAAAGGAATGGAGAAAAGGAACAAGTGTTAGAAATGAAAGAGGAAGGAAATGTGAGAGGTGTTCAAAGAAATAGTAGATAAAGATATAATATAAACAAATATATATATATATTTTTAACAATAAAAAGTGCTCCAGATGACTCCAAATTTATGTCAGACTGGATCTATTTTATCTAAAAAAAAAAAAAAAAAAAAAATCCTAAATAGCAATTAAAAAACAGCATGAGTAGATTTCCCTGGGTAGAGTTTGAAATGACCAAACTGGGCCATGGTAATCTCAGTCACAGCATCCCCAGCAGCCACCCTGTTAATCAGGGCAGCAGAAGCCCCATGAGCTCCTGAAGATCAGTTCCGGTGCATCCTTAAGCCCTACGCATTGGGCTACATTGAGAGAAGGGTAGTCGACTAAATTTCATTTGATTTGTTTTTAAAACAGTAATAAATCAAACTGTAATCACCTATAATAAGAAGAATGGTTAATTGAAACATGAGAAAGGTGACTGAAAGAGCAGAATTAGTAGCTCTCCACAGAACAGTTTAGCATTCTTTTATTCCAGCCTGCAAGTTTCCTGTTTTGCTGCATGCGTGAGTAACTAAGAAAGTAAAAAGTAGTATTTTAGCAACTATTTCATACATAAATTAGTGGCGACTGAAACAAAACTAAAGGGAGAATACAGGTAAAACCATCCAGCGGGACAAAAGTATGTCAGTAAAAACACAAAGCAGAGCAGATGAAATTACAACCTCAAATCACACAGAAGGCAGAGTTTCTTCTAAAACTCTGTCTTTACCCCAATAAAAAGAACACTTGATGCTCACAGTTAAGTCAACTGGTTACTGTTTCCAACACTGCTTTATACATGAACTGCAGGAGCGATCATTGACGTGGCTCACAATTTCTTGAGAGGACACTAAAAAACTTTCAGAATTAAAATCAGACAAAGGCAGCATTGAACTTACCCGAAAAAATGCAAGCACGTTGATATGTGGAAAAATCACATTTATGGCAATATGAACTACAGACAAGGCTTTTACGTTCCTGGCATTACTGTGCACAAAGTGTGTGGAATTCACAGGGCATCTGTGATGGGGGTTAGCACAAATATATGCATTCCCATGTGTTCATGTGTTTACTGATTCATCTCTGGCCTCAAATGAAATTGGAGATGCTCCTAGATATGTGTGTCCATGTGTCATACCTGTTCAAAATGCGGAACGGGAGGCTCCCTCCTGTGTAGCTGGTGCTGCTTGTCAATGTTGTCCTTCAGGCACTGACACACACGGCGCTTCTGGTCTGCTGAATAGGCTTCCAGGCTGAGCAGGCAGTCACACTTCTGGAGAGAGAGAGAGACAGAAAGAGGGAAAGGGAGAGGGGAGAGGAGCAAAAAGGGGTGGAGGAAAAGAAAGCGGGCAATTACGCATCTACTGTCAAAGAAAGAAATGAAGAAGCAGTGTCTCCTGATGCTTGGATAGTGAAAGACGGTCGGAGCACAAGAGAATAAATGGGAATTACAATATAGAACAAAAAGTATAATAAAAATAAACAATATTCGGGTGTTATGTGAACTTTGTTGTTGGCACAGAATTTGAGGTGTCAGGGCCCCCCCACCCCCCGGAAGGCAAAATGCTTGCTTTAGTGAAATTGAATAAAAGCCAACATCCACATTAGGCAAAATTTGATATGCTGACAAAATGATTATGTAGCCAGTGTCAAGCTTGCGCTCCTGAAAGAGTACCAATCAATGCCTCCCCGGGAAATACACGAGAAAGAATCTGACGAGTGCCTAATTGGTTAAGAGTTGGCAAACGCTGGTCCAATAACTTTTCACTCAAAAGGACACAAATACGTGTCGTACATCTAGAATCAGCGATTGAAGACCTGTGACCATTCTCTGCAGTGAACACATTAAACACTCAGTGGATTAATGGGCCCATTTGTTTTTTGGCCATGATTCCAGAAATGCATTTTTGATCAAAGATGGACTGTGTAAAAAAATACATAAATAAACTTTTTTTTTTAGAGAGGGGGAGAAAAGGGAGAAGAGTTGCCTGTGCCTGTCATGATGTTGAGTTTCTGCTTCGTCACTTCCTGTTTTATTTTGAAATCTCTGTGTGTGGCGTTTCTTTTTCTTTCTTTCTTTCTTTTTTTTTTGTTCCTTGTGTATCCTTGTCTTGTGTTGGAATATTTGCCTGCTTTTGTTTGCCTTCACTGCCTGCCTTTCTGTGTATGACCCCTGCCTGGATTTGTATCCAGTAAAATAATGAATTCCTACTTGATGAATAATAGTTTATATAGTTTTAAAGCTGCAACAGAACTTGTTCTTGACTTTGGCAGACAAGGAAAAGTCTCCTCCTTTTATCTTATTATACATTCTTACACAGTAATGCTTAGCATGCACTACTAATTTGAAAAATATGTCTGTGTGGACTTTGTATGTTGTAATTGGTTATTCTGGCCTTATGTGAGTCCAAATGGTGTCCATCTCTTTGTGTTGGCCATCTAATAGAGTTGTGACCTGTCCAGGGTTGGCCCCCGTTTGACCCTTAACTGAAAAGCAGTTAAGGAAATGGACGGATGGATGTCTGTAATCATCCAAATGGGATTTCCTATGCAAAAACAAACTGTATGGTTCTCCACCCTTCACCGAATCACTGTTTGTGCACATCTGCTCCTCTCATCAGCCTTTGCTGATTTATCACTGAGGCAAATTTAAAGACAAGTCACGATTATTCTTTTTTTTCTGATGAATATGAAAGGAACCTTTTGTTTTCAGAAACACTGTTTTCCGATTTCTCCTGTTTTTTGTTTTTTGTTTTTTTTCTTCGATAAATTCCATTTACCTCGGCTGCTCGGTCTCCGGCAATGTCAGGGAAAAACATTTGTGTCCTGACATTTCTGAGCACGACTCCGGCTATAAATAGGATTTTTTTCCATTTTGTACAAGTCTTCAGAGATTGACGGAAGTCCTCGGGGCTTTTCTTGATGCTCGCTGCCCTGGTCAGTGGTGAACGAGGATGCTAGTCTGTTTGCTTGTCTCCTGGCTGCATGCGATTTTAGATGTTTCTGTCATTTGTCCTGCTGAAGATGAGGATGGTACTGTTGAAGGGTCCAGTGTTGAGAGGTGCTTAATGTGATTAAAGCTTTGTCATTGCTCACATTGCTGATGCAGGTAAAAAGGCACTTCATGGCTTCATGGCAGCAGTGTGTCAAGGAAGGGCATTGTTAGTCCTAACACATACTGAGAACCCCTTCAGTGTCATTTTTAAAGGTGTAGGGTAGAATATTATGCAAATGTGCCACCCTTCATTTCTTTATATTTGGCTTCCAAGGAGCCAGACTTTCTTGCAATTTTTTTAAAGTGGTCTTGAGCAATATATCTGCAGGCTTTCCGGAGTTCTCGCAAAGTTTTTTTTTGGACATTGACTGCTTTTTCACTCATTTGCAGCCCACTCCTTGAAGAACCGTTTGACTTGAAAAATGTATTTAACGATGCAAAATTGTGTATTTTTACCTGTTTGTTTGTTTTTTCAAACCTAACCAAAAAGACACTGAAAACAAAAAGGTAAAAATAGCACTCCTAAACAAGAAGCAAACGCCTGTCACTGGGCTGAAAACGCTTTGATTTATGCTATATCGCCCTTATACAGATCTTTGTCAGTTTTTTCTTTCTCATCTGAGAAAATGCTATTCTGCAGCCCTACTCTGCACGTCAACATAAAGTCACTTAAGAGATGCTTGGGGCATTAAAGCATGACGATATGGGATACTGGCCAAGTGTCGGTAGGTGACAACTGGAGAGTGAGAATGTGTGAGCAACTCATATCTGTAAGTTCATGTCAAGAGTTATATTATATTTAGAAAAAGAAAAAGAAAAGAAAAAGATGCTGTAGTAAGAGAAAAAAAAGACATTTCTATCTACAATGAAAACATAAAATGACAAAAGAAAAAGAAGCAGGTTCAATAGCAAAAGAATTTATGATATTGAACCTGACATTTTTCAGTTGCACCACAGCATGATGAAATAGGGGCTTATTCAGAGCAGACAGAAATCAATGTTAATGTTCTTTGATATCCATCATTTGGACTGAATCTGAGTGTTTAAGTGTGCAACAAAGGCCACAATGCTTGGAACACAAGCACGCCCACACACACGGGGACACACACAATGAGTTCGATGTAAACAACTAGCCTCTGGGCAAACCAATATCGCGCTCAGTGAAAAACTCATATTACTATTTAAGGTCTAAGGTTGAGCTCTCATGCAAAGCATTGCATGATATTCCTCATGCCAGGAAAGGTCAGCAAAACCTCTTCAAAAACCTGATTGAAGAGAAGCATGTGTGGCATTCAAGCTGGAAATGATCCTGCATTCGCTGGTTCCTGAAAAGCATACATTTTGGATATTGTTTATTTATGACAATGCCGTCCCAGAAGCAGACATGCACCTGCATCCACACACATCAACCAGCCTCACCATCTGTACATAGCACCAGTCTGAGCTCATTTTATAAATATAATCTTAGTGTAGGGACATATTTGGGAGACATAATGATTCAAAAATAAGAACAAAAAGGCTTCCAGCTGGGACAGTGAGTCATTGCGATGCACACGTCTCAGAGCTGCAGGAAGGCTTACATTCCTAATCTGTCAAAGAGAGGAAGTGTGTATGTTTACACAGTCTTAGTTGTGTAAATATGGGACACACGATACATATTACACTGTAAGCCACTTATTGGCATCGTGCACGTTTTGTTTTGGGCACAACGTGTAGTCACTCTTACTGTGAGGAATAGAGCATATAGGGCAGTGCATTTCCTTTCCCATCTTAAAAATGCGCCACGGTCTGTTGGGAGACTTCTAATGATGATTTGTTTGTCTCTGGCTATCAATTTCAGCAATCAATTTTCATTTTTCTTGCTTATATTTGGTGTGCCATTATTACAGATATATGAGCAGTACCGTTAAACTGTGTATTATTGCATCTATCAGGGGCTAGTTTCCCTGACAGTGAATTGTGCATCATTGCATTACAATAGCTAAAACAATCAGTCACGCCAGCGAACTGTTGACAGTTCACAGATTGCATGTTTTGGGCAGGAAACGTCAGGAGCCTCCGGGAGCTTTCTATACCGTTGCCGCTGCAATCTATTTCACAGAGCTGTCTTTTAAACAGATTTAAGTGCCATTTCGCTTTTGCGGTGCATCCACTAGGCCTATATGTCTTTTGGGGCTGCAAATACCATTTAAAGCACAACTAAACAGAATAAAGTCTTCTTGGAACCAAATCACATTCAAAATCTGGACTGTTTTTAAGTTCAAAAACTTGAAATCTTGCTGACTTCATGGAAGCAGCTCTTTATGCGCATCCTTCTGATGGTTATTTTGCTTTCTCATCAGTGGCCCAGGCTGCAATGTTGGAAACAACAAGCTACTCAATGCTAAACCAAATTAAGCCCTTATTATAATAATTTCCGAACAATTAAGAGAGTTACTGTTTTTGACATTCATATCAAAAACAGTAAACAGTACACGCCATGCCCAACAAATTAGCTAAAATAGCTGAATTTCCCTTACTTGGGTCCCTACACTAGCTCGCTCTGTTGATAATTCCACCCTTCCAAGAGATAAACATAAGAGCTAATGAAACAAAATTCAATGAATGGCCACTGGCCTGCCATGGAGTGGCTAAAAATACAGGCAGCATTTCCCCTTAATCAGATTGATTAAAGTGCTCCCTGGTTGAAGCCCTCCCCCTGAGCCATCTGGCAGATGAGTTTTCAGTGCACTGGACTGCTGTCAACACAGCTCACCTAAACTGCTTTGGCACAAGTTAGCATGGTTTCAATGACAGCTGATGTCTTTTTTTTTTTCCTTTCTTTTTTCACACCACCTGGTAACAATGATTCTGTTGTCATGTGCTAAAGATCACATGGTGGTTATGAAAGCTCAAAGGTGCAGTTTGACATTTTGGGAACAATATTAATTAGTTGTCATTCAATAACTTGGATGAGGACAGCAACAATAATCTGAAAAATACAATGCTAGAGGTACTACTTCCTGCCTTCCAGCCTTTACAATTACCTAAGTTTAGGTTTAACCAAGTACAGGGCATAGCTTCCTTTTGAGGATAGACTTATGAAAGCTGAATCTTTATTCTTATGTACAGTCATGTGAAAAATAAAGTTTTCACAGGACTATGTAGTCATGTGAAAAACTCAGTGCTTCCATCGGAAGTAACAGGGTAAGCAGCCGCCAGGTACTAATAAGTATGGGTCACATGAGCCAAGGTGTGAATCCTTTGGCATCATCATGCCATCATGTGAATGGGGGGTTGAAACGCCTTTTTAAGGGATCTCAAGACTGGGCTGTAGGTGGCTGATAGTTGTTCACAGTGGACATAGATGGCCTCCTTTACTCTCTCGCTCTCAAACCATCTGTCTCCTCTGTCCAAAGTGTGAAAATTAGAGAAAGTTCTCTGGAAAAAGGACACTCTTTCCAGAGGACTGTTATCTTTCAGCATAAAATATTGCTGCAGCCTTGTGTTTAAGCACCACCATCACATGTCACCCTGCAACAGTATACATCCATGTGAAAAAGAAAGTTTCCACAGGACTTCTTGCAGTCTTGTGAAAAATCTCAGTGCACCCTTCCTGCTTCCAGAGGAATGAAGAGGGTAAGTGTTGATTAATTGATGAACACATGTGACCACATCTGTAAAAGCAGAAGTTTTGGTAGGTCTGGAGGATTCAGGTGAGTGTTAATGCAATGCCACAATTGTCCCAGAAGTGGACGTCCCAGCAGACTATGAAATTCTCAGAGAAATTGTAAAAAAAAAAAACCAAGAGCTACATCTCAGGCTCAGTTAAAGGTTTAAGTTCATGACAGTACAATTTAAAAAAAAAACTGAACAACTATGGCTTGTTTGGTAGGGTTGAAAGCCTCTTCTCTTTAAAAAGACTATAGCAGCATGGCTTAGGTTTGCAAAGCTGCGTCTGAACAAACCATATGAAGGAACAATGTCCCATAAACAGGTGAGACCAAAGTATAGATGTTTGACCATAAACTACAGCACCACGTTTAACAAAAACCAAACTCAGCATATCAGCACAACCACCTCATACCAACTGTCAAGCACAGTGGTGATGACGATTTGGGATTGTATAAATATTCCTTATTTATCTTGGAACATTCCCCACAAAATGGGGAATTTCATAGACATTTGGAACATATGGAAACATGGTAGGACTAAAGACATCTGACAATGTGAGATTTGTTTGTATGGTTAACAAACAGTATTTATCTTAACATTCTCCATGCACTTATCTCGACTTATGTCTGGGTCACCGGCCAAAACAGGAAAACTACCTCAAAATCAGTGCATACTTCTCCAGTAAGACAATCGAGAGATTTGCAAGATAGAGAGATTGTGAAATATAAAATGTGAAGTTTCTGATATATCAAGTGTGACATCCAGCCAGTCTTTTTTTTTCACCTGAGTAAATCCCTATACGTCACCACACCAAGCAGCGTCATATCCTATTAGTCATGTCCCTTACACTGGTGCTGAACATGTGACTCACTATGTCACAACTGAGTGAGTTACAGATAAAAACTACCAGCACGTCACTCTCCTTAAATCATCACTGTCCTATTTAATGAAGCACAGGCCAACAGTTTTATGCCTCTATCCTTCTCTCAAAACCTTTATCTGTCCTACCATTCCTCTGAATTATGCTGTGGGATTTCACTTGTGGGCCACTGAGGCTTTGTAACTTTAGCGTTTAATGCATTTCTGGATGCAACATAACTGACATATGAACAAGAGCTAATGATAGTTAAGCAGCTAGCTGACTCTTGGTACAGTATGCCCTCACTAATGTCACTGTATGTGGAAGGAGAATGGCTCTTGGGATAGTAAGTTGATTATTTTTACTCAAGGCGGAAATATCTCAACATTTACTGCACTGATTGACACATAATTTTCTACAGACATTGGTTCCTCAGACATTGGCTGTATACCATCATGCATTGCACTGAAGCAAAAATGGCAGACGAAAGAGAGCAGTGCATCATGACACACTGCCATTAACTATTTCTATTTACTAGTTTAGTGAAACACTCTTTGTAGAATATATATTTTTCACGAAATATTTATTGAGGCCAGTTTCCACTTATCAGAGAAAATGACCTCGATAGTGTCAGAACGTGTTTTTTTTTCTTTTCTTTTTTAAAATTTTGCCACTTATGGGAAGTAGGAAAGTCTTGTTCTTGCTCTTACAGCAATGCACTATTTTTAGTATGAAGCAACAGCTAGCATCCCGTGCCATGAAAAGGTCAGAAAAAAAGTCGTCTAGGTCTCATGATGGTACCAAAGAATGGGTGAAAAAAATATGTGTAGAGTCTTCACAGTTAAAACCAATGAGTGGCTAAGTGTGTGTTTCTTTAAACCTAAAGTGTACGCCTGTGCTTTATAATCCAATCTAGTAGAAAACCAGCTAAAAAACAGGTTCTTGGAGACTAGATTTCTTCGATCTCTCGTTTCTGTGGAGTGCCAAGCTTCTAGCTACTTGCCTGATATTACATGGGCTAAAAGGTAACCACTTACAGAGCAACTGCCAATAAATTACCCAAACAAAGAAATTCATGGATCAAGTTCTACATGAAATGTACAGAATGGGATTTCCTCTATATTCAGTGTCTTTCCCACACTCTTTAATCTATTTCTAATTTGTTTGTCTCCTTTTCAGCTCAGGGCTCATCTGTGGGTTGCATAGTCAGAGCTCCCACGAATAGAGCATGTAAATTGGAGTTCTTGGCCCGAGGCCCTTCCTAAAGCCACCAGGGAAGATGGTAAGCACATGACAGGCCCCACAGAAGTCGAGTACTGTTTCGAAAAGTTTTCTTTCTCATTTTGTGCCTTTTTTTAGCAGACGCTTTGCATTCCTTCTATCACTACCCACTGAGTGAGTTCATTGATAATCGAACTTCTTTTGTCTTTCCACATGACTGTGTGTTGTGTTTGCATTGCTTTTGTTTTGTTTTGTTTTTGTTTTACATTTTAATACAATTTTCCATTTGATAGCCAAGTGTCTGGAAGTTGTTGTGAAAGCCTGTTCTAGTTAAGTACTGTAAGTATGTTTATACACGTGAAACATAAATTATTGATTTGAAAATTACTTCATGACTCTTCACCCATAAAAATCCATGAATAATTTAGATGCTGAATACCATTTGCTCTGCACCTGATGAAATAGGAAGACAAACCACAGTTTAGTACAGCTCAAGAGAGTAATTTGTCCTTGTCATAGATCTCACTGCAATCGCTTTATTAAGATGAAGGTCTTTAAGTGATTAGACTTCGATGTATGCGCAGTCCTGCCAATCAGCGCCGGAATATCAAATCAGACAGAAAGCAAAGCACACTTTAAGTTGTGACTCAACTTCAGAGAAGAGGGTACATCTCAGTTCAATTAGACCCCTGAGAGGCTGGACCCAACCTGGCCGTGTAATGGATAGCCATCATAAAGCCGGCATTTTGCTGACAAGAGCCCCTGGTTGCATATCAGTCGTGCCCTGCCTTCAGACTGCAAGTGACAGCCAGTGTGTCATGCAGCCAATGATGCAGCTTAAAGCAAAGTGTCATGGAACGGGGGTGCAGCAGGCTGAGGACCTCCAAGCAGGACACTCCACACAGCATAAACTCAAAAAAAACA